>LBNU01019564.1:51800-122919 GCA_014162995.1 Artemisia annua
TCTCCCTCTTTCTTATTTCTCTCACTAGAATACTTGTGTGTTTATCATTATGGTGACCTAATAAGTGGTATCAATCACCTAAAGATCATTTTTTAGTGTGTTATAGTACGTATGTATCATAGTTCTTGAAAAAGTTTTGGTCTTTGTGGTTCTTTCGTGACATAAACTTAGTTGCTTACACTTGTTCTTGAAGCTTGTAAAGTTTTAAGGCTCTTTTAGGGTTTAGAAACTTAGTTTGTAGTCAAAAGTTTAGTTCTTTAAGCTTTTAAGTCGTTTTATACGTAGTTTAAAGTTTTGCAACTCATCAAACTTTCTCAAATTCTAGCTTTACGATGAAAGTTTGCAACTTTCTTGTTTATTACGTATTTTAAAGGTTTTTGATCGGTTGGAATAGTTTAGAAGATTGTCTTTTGTCGTTAAAATCGTTTTCCAAAAAACTGTCATTCCATCAAACTTTTAGCTAGGGTTCATCGAACTTGCCAAACGAGGTTTTATCGAACTTTCAGTAAAGGTTCATCAAACTTTGCACAGTTAGGTTTCATCAAACTTTGGAGAACAAGGGCTCATCGAACTTCAACAACGACACTTCTTCTGAACGATTTGTGGTTTACTCAGTACTTTCCTTGCTTGTATAAGCCTGTGAAATACTTCGACTAAGGGAACATCTTCTAGCTTTTATAAGTTAGATACATCTCATCAAACTTGCAGATTTCATCGAACTTGCATTTTCATCGAACTTGCAGTTTTCCATCGAACTTGCAATTTCATCGAACTTGCAGTATTTATCGAACTTGCAAACCTATCTCATCGAACTTGCCGCCAGTCAACCAGTCAACGACATTGAACTTGGACTAGTCAACATCATCGAACTTGTACCTGTGGACAGTGACATCGAACTTTTACTCAGTCAACCAGTCAACTTGGACTTAGTCAACATCATCGAACTTACAGCTGTGACAGTGACATCAAACTTACATAACAACCAAAACCAAAGCTGTGACAGTGACATCAAACTTACATAACAACCAAAACCAAAACTCATCTACTACAACATACTTCACAACTTCTAAACTATTCCAACTAGGCAAGAACTTGAAAAAGTTGAGAGTAGTTGTTGTATCGACATAATATGTCATGCTCCCGGTAATACTTGAATATTCCAACTAGGCAAGAACTTCATGTTAGTTGATGTTCTTTTGAACTCTAGCTAGGCTGAAATCTCCCACATGGAATTTATCTCAAGAATTTCATAGAAAGGTTCTCCCTTTCAATGTATTAATCTTGTTTAAAAGATTTTTCTACAAAGATATGACATCAAGACAATTAGTAATTTGTCACTTCACAAGTTTGATACTAGTGTATACACACCTTTTGAATGTTTTATGTTAATTATTTTCCGTATCATAATTAACAAATTCCAAGTCTAGCATGCTATAGACCAAGGAATCAAGCGTACTCATAGATTCATCTACTAACATTCTTCTTTTAGACAAATCACCATCTTAAACTACACATGTTTTAGGATGATCCCATAAGGTATTTATGTATGTCCTACACTTACAACATGTCATTCCAATCAAACTTGTGATTATATATATATAATCACATATAACCTCTTATCATTATATGATTATCACGACTTTTTTATGTGATCATAATCATACAAAATCAATGTGTAATCATTTTACACAATCAAAATATGTCCGACTTATTTAGAGACAAATAACTAATCATGAAGAATTTCAATCATTTGTAACCAAAATGAAAATATGCTTCTAATGTATTTGATCATTAGACATCAGACCCTTATGCCATTCAATCTATATTTATATTTATGCTAGCATGTCTTATTCACTGTTTTTACAGATTTGACATTCTTTCCAACAACATGATGATGTGATTATGCTTGATAAGCTTAAGATATCCAGCAAAATAACTAGGCAACAGCGTCTCCTTCAGAACAATTGGGCCGAGGTTTTGAACAATTACAAATCTCTTCTACCTTTCCAATGTCAGTTCCAGAAATTTATGATATCCAACCATAAATTCACTCAAACAGAATAGGGCAAATTTGCAATGAGTCCACCAGATTTGTTCAGGTCAATTTTAATTTCATGTTCATTCGATATTTAGCGTAAACCGTTATTAAGATATTGGGTTTGAAAAAAAAAACAAAAAACAAATAAAACAATGTAATCAAAACTTAACCATTAAAACAAATAGTTTTAAAGAATCGTTTCCATCTTTCCAAATACTATAACCGTCCAAAATGTTAAGCATCAGTTATTCACATGTAATTTAATAATAGATACATCAACAATAACATAATCAAAACAAAATGGTTTTAGTTTTTCTTTGACAAATAATAATAATAATAATCAGATCTAATATGTCTTGGCTTACCATTATACTTAAAACGGATTCGTCGCCTATTCGCCGTCCGTTTCCTATGGTACAACGATCGGAACAATACGTTGTACTGTTGGATATGACCTCCATGCCTGAAATACTCATTAGATCAAAACATGATTCGTTAACTAACTCTAAACTCCACATTAGTGTGTTTGGAACTGATAATTGATCGTGTGTTGTGTGATCTACCTCATGTTTTATTGGAACAACAAGGTTGGTACTTATACTACCAACTAGAAACTTATGGTGTAACGAGGCCTCACGAACCCGTGCGATGCACTGGCTGAATAATTGATTAATTTCTACGTGTTTTGCATGTTATGTTTTTGTAAATGTTTATATATTGTTTAATAAAGGTTGCGTTAATGTTTGTAATACATGTTTATTATGATATTCTAACATTTATAACTTACGTAAATAATTCGATATATAAATATAATATAAACCTGGTCGATGCATACAGTTGTGTTTTTTAGATTCTGAGTATTTGTTTTGTTTGGAGATTAAATAATTTGATGTTTTGTAACTTTAGTTATTTAATAAGATATGTAAAACGTCACTGTATTTAATATACACAAATTAATATGTATTATATATATTGTACTATCATTTGTCCTCCTAATCACTGATGAGACGAAAAGTGTTACGCTTTTAGGGGGTCATTTAAGCCCTAATTCGTATAAATGTGATCAAATATTGCCCTAAATCGTTCCTTTTGTCATTTTAGGTACTTTTGAGAGGAATTCTGAAAAACATGCATATTTGGACGTTTTTGGAGCATAAAAGTGAAGAAAACGACAAAGTCTCAAAAGAAGCAGGAATTACTACCTGACGGCGTCAGAGTCACAAGGTGACGCCGTCAGAAAGTCTTGACAAAAGAGTGGAAACCAATTTTCAAATGACGGGCCAGAAAGATTTGGAACTTTTACACCTGACGCCGTCAGGTGTTATACGGTGTAGGCCGTCAGGTTATAATTTAAAGAGTGACGGCCCAGAAGGAAATAGAGAGTGACGGCGTCAAAAGTGGATCTAGGCCATCCGAGAAACCTAATGGCGGCGAGCTGACGGCGTCAGCCTCTATAACCTGACGCCGTCAGAATGTAAAATCTATATATAGTTTTCTATTTTTCATTCATTAGTGGTGGAACTTTGTGGAGAACTTTTGGCACCAAACCCTAGACGAATTTTCTGTACTTTTTAGGGTTTCCAACCCTTGGAACCCTCATGCTTAATTGAAAGACAAGCAAAAGAGATAATCAATCACACGTACTTATAACTCTCATTGAGACAATCATCATGACAACCCATAATGTTTGGATGAGCAACTTAGCTATTCAGCTAAATCAAGCTATGTGAAAAGTATGATGCTCGTACATTACGAACGTGAGGTGAAAGTGACATTCGCTGATGAAGAATATTTGAGAGAAAAAGCCATAGATATTATGGATCGTGTCAATCATAGGTATAAAATACTAAAGGGGTTAGAGTTGCTATGTGGTTCAGTATCTTGTGTTGAGTCCATTGCTAATATTAAAAAGATGCAAAAGGAGGATTTAGCCGATCTTTCGAAGCTGATGCATCTAGTTACTCAAAAACACATGCGTATTCGTGATCTTTTTTCGTTTATGGAAAAGCTGGAAGCAATGCAATTTTAATATTTGGTTTTTATTTAATGTATATATGTTTGAAGTTTTTTAGATTATTAACGATAGTTATGACATTTTCGTTAAATAAATAGTATTTCCATGCAACATTTATATTTAAGACATTTTATTTCATCTTATATATGTTTTTTTGTTAATTTTTTTTATATGTTTAATTTCATTTTACAAATGTTTTTTTTGTTTATATTTACACAATATTACATGTAAGTTATAATTATTTATATATATTAAACCTTTTAACAAAAAAACTTTGATACATTTTCATGTTTTTGACCGAATTAAACATTACAACACACAAAGCGTGTTCTAAGTATTTAACTTAATAGTCAAATACTGATAACTGATTTTATGGAAGTGCATGAGAAACCGAAACGACTGCATGGGAACACTAATAGTCTGCAAACTTATAAACACTGCTATTAATGTTTGCAATGATTATTCTTAATACGAGTAATTTTCCACTATATTTACTTGGAGGTTATGATTTTTGAGTTTCATAAGTCTTCCCAAGGTTTTATTAAAAAAAACACAATTTATCACCTAAACACTAAAAAAATTAATCAAAAATCATGTCTGCAACTCCCAGAATCGGTAAACTCAAGGATCTATGTGGTTCTGATAAACTTCACCACTACATAAAGTTCATGTTTTGTCAAGAGATTCCCCTGAATGAAGCAATGATAATGTGGTTGGGTGCCAAGCGTGATGAGATGCGCATGAATGTGGATGAGCGAACTGAGAATCTGAAGGAGGTTTTAGAGCTTAATTTTGATGAAGAAGAATCGGCCGAGGATGGTTATGAGTTCCTTCGAGAGGTGCAGGTGATGGAGCGCCGTTTGCTGGAGTCCTTATAGGGTGTTTTGGTTGACCTTCGTGCTCTAATCACGAAGAAGGAAAAAGCCATTTCGACCATGGATAAGTATGATGAAGAATCCAGTTGAATGGTTGTGTAGGCAGTTAGGGCTCCAGGTGAACGGCTGTGTAGGGTTTTTTGGGTTGGTATTTTTGGTTGGGAGTATGCATAGGTAGTTTGGTTGGTCTTCTTGACATGTATTTTGGTGTTGGTTGAATGGTCAGAATGTAATCCCCCCCCCCTTTAATGAAAAAAATTATGTTGTTTAATGTTAAATCTCTTGTTGTGGTGTTTTGTTTTCTGTTTTGTTTTTGTTTTTGTTTTTTTTTTAGTAAACTTTACTTAAACCAGTTGACTTCTATTACCTCTCACCTACAAAAATAAAACACACACTAATAACTCGTATATGTGTGGCGATTTTAGGGTTTTCAGTTAGAATCAACATAAATGAAACCAATCAATAAACAATTATGATAAATACTATCTTAAAGTGGTTGATTGTTGAATCACCGATGGATTAAACAACTTAGGTATTCGTTTTCCATCTGAATAGTAATTGGATATTGAGTATTGGTTTTGGATCTGAAATTTTTAGTTTGATTATGATGTTTAAAAATTAGGGTATTTATTATTACTTGTGGCCTTTTGATTATTATTATCTGGTTATAGATATTATTTAGTGTTTGAGATTATTGGATTTGGAACTGATATTGATTAGGTAGATGGGGTTGCTTAAGGGATTGTGGTTTTGTTTCAAATTTGTTTCCCTGATGATGCTTATGTGGTTGGGATTAATTATTTGGGCCTTTTTTAGTATTAGTATTATTTGCTTATAGATGTCATATAGATTCAGTTGCGACAAAGGAAAAAATAGAATCGCGGATTTTGTTAGTTTCAGTTATGACAACGGAAAAAACAACTGATCTTTATTGGGGAGAAAGTTATAGATTTTATGAGCTAAGTATTTGTGAAGTCAAGGAAAGATCTTTGTGAAGATTTAATCCATCGGTGATTGCATACAAAGTTTAGTGTATCAACTTAGACTTATTCAAGTCAATCATCTTCCATTGTGGTTACTGGTTGTCATCGAGCAATGCATATATGTTTATATCAATAAATATAATTGTTTATACATGGCAAATACTCGTCACAATGGATGATGATTGGCTCGAAGATGTTGAGCGCTGATGGGTATAGATTCTGCATGTTTGTACTAGTTATTAACAATAGTAACACGAATTCATTAATAGTTATCTGTTGTTAGTTGCTTATAGTGCTAGTATTTGTGTTTGGTATAAGCTTTTTTCTGTCTAATATTCTTTTGCATTTGGTGTAATGAGGAACGAAGTACGCATAGCATTTGACATTGCCAAATACTTATCATATTGATCCAGGTATGTGGAATTAGATATTCCGTTTTGCGAATTCAATTTATAATCAACTTCTCTATGTTTCAATCTAATTATTAGTTATATACCTTGGAGTTTCAATGTTAGTGAGATCAAGTTTTGATGTTACAAAGGTAAGTTTTAATATCTTTTTTTAGAGTTATAATGCAATGCCGCAGCAATCCTTGAGATAACTGTTCAACCATTGTGTTCAGGAATGGGGGCAAACTCTAAAAGATGCAGGTTAATTGTCTTGTCTTACCTGCCAAAATGGGTAACTTTTCTCAAACTTCATTGGATTTTTATNTTTTAGAGTTATAATGCAATGCCGCAGCAATCCTTGAGATAACTGTTCAACCATTGTGTTCAGGAATGGGGGCAAACTCTAAAAGATGCAGGTTAATTGTCTTGTCTTACCTGCCAAAATGGGTAACTTTTCTCAAACTTCATTGGATTTTTATCTTATTTATTCAACTTCAAATTAAATGAAGCTTGTTGTTTAAAAGTGTGTTTGGAATTGCTTATAAGTAGAAACAACCAGCTTATAAGCATAAACACTTCAGGAAATAGTATTTGGATTGCCTTGCTATACATCGTTTATACCAATCTCGTGTTTTATCGTTTCTCATACATAGCTTTGAAATGACATTGTCTAAATTGCCTGGTGGTTATAGCTAGCTGTATATTTGGGTTCTCTTCCATTTTCCTTTTTTCTTCTTTCAGCTCTTTCAATATTTCTCGCTTATTCTTTTCAGGCTGCGCTCTACCATTTTTAACCTGTAATGCAAACAACACGGTAGTCAACAAAGTTGCAATAGGCAAAAATTATTTACAAATCATGAAAAAAGGTAAGACACATCCATTTATGACCTGCAAATAATCGATTAATGTTTGTATACTCTTAAGTTTACGATATGGCCAACGGTGAATTCCCACATTTCTACAGTTACATGTTAAGGTAGCTATTCCAACATTAAGTTCTTTTGCAGCTTGCTTAATTGGCAAGTGAAAATACTGCTTGATAGTCCCCTTGCTGTATTCCATAATATTGAAATATGAATATCAAATATGTGTATGTAAACAAACGTATGTGTAGTTGGATGTAAGAGTGTTGCTTTTTAAAGACTTACCAAACCCTGTATATTCCAAACAGTTTTAATAATGTTTAATGCGTAGTGATTACTCATAAATTTTATTAATTATAGTTAAAAATACACAATGATGAAAATTTATTTTCAGTAATAGAATTTATGCAAAGGGGAATGGTACCTGGATAAATTAAACATTACTTATTTTGATGAATGCTATGTTTCATGATTGATTCCATGGATGATTTGCATCACATATTCTGATGGGAAATTGAGTGCATTTCAATTTGAATGGCCATCTATTCATGTTGAATATGAACGTAATCCTTGGAATTAGAACCGTGTTTCCTATATTTGACCCAGTGATGATTTCTGCTTCAATAAGCAGTCGTCTTAACTGCTTGATAATCAGGTGTGTCCCAATGCACAAACCTCTGTTTGGATCCACATTTCTGATTAGCACAACTATTAAGTTTTTTTGAAGCCTTAGGATGTGAGGTGGCATAAGTTGAATATCTGTAAGGTGTGACATATTGTTGGGCTTTGTTATTAGGAGGCTATCAGTTCCTTATTTAAAGTGTGATAAACCACTTGATATGTGTAGGTGGATGATATAGTGTGGTTTTTTAAAGCCTTAAAAAACCCTTGTATATTCCAAACAGTTATAAGAAGGTTTGATAACTGATAGTTACTCATAAATTTAGTTGATCATGTACTAATAAGATTTGATATTATTTTTGCTACTATTTATTGCTTATTGCTTGATAATAGAAAGGCTTAAATTTGTTGGTAGTGTTAAACATTCAGAATAAATACAATTTTTTTTTTTAACAGAATGCGAATCCGTTATTAAGAGGTGTATTTGTATTTGTGTTATATCGTTTTATGAATTTTGTGAGGTGGTATTGTAGCAATATGGAACGCCTTATTATGTTATATGATTGTAGATTGACGTTATTGCATAGATTATGAGTTCCTAGGGTGCTCGTAAATCATATTAGAAAGTGTTGGGTCATTATTTCTGAAGTTTGTATTTACCATGCCATACTGCATTTAGGGCGGAAACTGATGTCCTCAACACATATGTATCTAACAGCGTGTACTGTGATTATTATCGGTTCACTTTATAATAGAAACACACAAACATTAGCATCCGACTATAAATATTAAACATTTAAGATATGGCATACATCATTTTATGAAATATGGAACATGTGAAAATGATATTTCACCAGCGTTTGTTTCAATTAATAACATAATCATCGTCATTCTGTTTATCATATAAGTTATTGAGAGTTTGCTGATATCGGGGGTGCCAATGACAACTCCAAACTCACATATTCCCTTTGTTTATACTTAGATGTGAAACAACATTGCCCCATCATCTGTTCGTTTTCAGCATCACTTACATTCGGATTCTTTTCTATATGTTTCTTTCCTTCATCCGACCTTCTTATTAGTTTCTGCTTGTTGCCATCAGGTTGAGCACCACCATTATCAGCCTGCAATGCATTTAACACACACGTCAATACACTACTCATAAATAACTATTACTAAAAATTCATAATATATATACATAATAGATTAGTTGATAACCTGAAAAGTTTTTATTGTTGATTGTGTCGGGGGGCCAACGACAATTCCAAATTCACGTATTTTCTTTGTTTATGCTTGGCTTTGAAACAGCATTGTCTCAACCTCTGCGTGCTTTTTGCAACAGATAGATTTGGATTATCTTCTATCTGTTTCTTTTCCTCTTCCAGCATTCGTATCAGCTCTTGCTTGTTGTTATCGGGTTGTGCATACCTATCCTCAGACTACAATGCAATGAACATAGTTGTGAATACAGTTGCTGTAACCACATGCTATAATAAAACTACAAAATAAAATACATAATATAACCTGGAAACTTTTGATTACTGATTTTAAACTTTCAAGCTTACGGTAAGGCCAACGCTTAATACCAACACGTCTACAGTTAACTTTTAGAGCAGTTAGACCAATACCAAGCTCTTTTGCTGCTTGCAACAGTTAACCTGTGAGTGTGGACAAATAGTTGGTTTGATCCTTTGATGTAAGTATAGTTTAAAGGGTGGCTTTTAATAACCTTACCAAGCTGCATATATTCCAACAGTTACGTACAAGTATTATAACTTAAGTTTAATCATAAATTTAAGTTATTACCTATTAATAAGTTGTCTTTTCATATATGATTGCTGTTATTTGCTAAATGAAGAGTCATGTAATGATAATTTGGGTGAGCTTTTGGATACATTCATGTGTATATATGAAATAAAAGTGTAATATGTGCAAATGGATTCTTATATGCATTTTTTCATCACAATGACTACAATTAGTATAATTAAACAGTCAATGGTATGAAGTAGGGATGAGCATGGTTCTCGAACCGGTTGAAACCGGAACCGGAACCGATGGATTCGAGAACCGATTTTTCTGAAAAGTGGGAACCGAGAACCGAACCGAATATAGTTTTTGGTTCCAGTTCCGGTTCCGGTTCTTTTGGATCTATCCGTATAGGAACAGCTTTTCTATTAAGCTAATAAAAAATACAAAAAATTAAACTTTTTAAGAACTCGCAACCATTTACATTTAAACATTGTGGCTACATGATGATGATAGATAATAAACAATGTATTAATAAGGGAAAAATACCTATTAATGTACTATACTTGCCACAAATGTTACTTTCGTGTACTGAACAAATTTTTTTCCTTATATGGGTACTGAACTTTCATTTTTTGGTCTTTTTGATGTACTTTGTGACTTTTTTGCCCCTGGATTTTTAATAATTTGAGGGGCAAAAATGTCAAAAAGTACATTAAAAAGACCAAAAAATGAAAGTTTAGTATCCATATAAGGAAAAAAAATTGTTCAGTACACGGAAGTAACATTTGTGGCAAGTATGATGCATTTTGAAGGAATTTGCCCTATTAATAAAAGTGGCTACGTGATGATGATAGATAATAAACATTGTATTTATAAAAGTGCTATTAAATTTTAGCATGATGAACATGTAAAAGCTAATCGAATGCAAATAAAAATAAAATATAAACTTACTTCAATTGTTTTGATAATGATGAATGATCTTAGAATGTTATTAGGTTTAGATTAATTATTGATTTGTGCATGTTTCAGTAAATTAAATATTAGGGTTTAGAGTGTTTGGCTTGATGGCTAGTAGGTTTTTNCTTCCAGCATTCGTATCAGCTCTTGCTTGTTGTTATCGGGTTGTGCATACCTATCCTCAGACTACAATGCAATGAACATAGTTGTGAATACAGTTGCTGTAACCACATGCTATAATAAAACTACAAAATAAAATACATAATATAACCTGGAAACTTTTGATTACTGATTTTAAACTTTCAAGCTTACGGTAAGGCCAACGCTTAATACCAACACGTCTACAGTTAACTTTTAGAGCAGTTAGACCAATACCAAGCTCTTTTGCTGCTTGCAGTATAGGCATGTAAAAGTATTGAATGATTACCTCTTTGTTGTATTCCATTATTTTTTTTATATGGACAGTTAACCTGTGAGTGTGGACAAATAGTTGGTTTGATCCTTTGATGTAAGTATAGTTTAAAGGGTGGCTTTTAATAACCTTACCAAGCTGCATATATTCCAACAGTTACATACAAGTATTATAACTTAAGTTTAATCATAAATTTATTTATTACCTATTAATAAGTTGTCTTTTCATATATGATTGATGTTATTTGCTAAATGAAGAGTCATGTAATGATAATTTGGGTGAGCTTTTGGATACATTCATGTTTATATATGAAATAAAAGTGTAATATGTGCAAATGGATTCTTATATGCATTTGTTCATCACAATGACTACAATTAGTATAATTAAGCAGTCAATGGTATGAAGTAGGGATGAGCATGCTTCTGGAACCGGTTGGAACCGGAACCGGAATCGGTGGATGCGAGAACCGATTTTTCTGAAAAGTGGGAACCGAGAACCGAACCGAATATAGTTTTTGGTTCCAGTTCCGGTTCCGGTTCTTTTGGATCTATCCGTATAGGAACTGCTTTTCTATTAAGCTAATAAAAAATACAAAAAATTAAACTTTTTAAGAACTCGCAACCATTTACATTTAAACATTGTGGCTACATGATGATGATAGATAATAAACAATGTATTAATAAAAGTGGCTACGTGATGATGATAGATAATAAACATTGTGTTAATAAAAGTGCTATTAAATTTTAGCATGATGAACATGTAAAAGCTAATCGAATGCAAATAAAAATAAAATATAAACTTACTTCAATTGTTTTGATAATGATGAATGATCTTAGAATGTTATTAGGTTTAGATTAATTATTGATTTGTGGATGTTTCAGTAAATTAAATATTAGGGTTTAGAGTGTTTGGCTTGATGGCTAGTAGGTTTTTGTTTTTTTTTAAATGTTACGTAGGACTTGATTAATATTTTGATAAGAAGTAAACAAATTACATATTTTCATAATTATTGGATATTTGGTTCCGGAACCGAGAACCGATGGAACCGAACCGAACCGACCCAAGAACCGAAAAAATCTCAAAATCAAGAACCGGAACTGGAACCATTGGTTCTGGTTCCGATTCGGTTCTTCATGGTTCCGGTCCGGTTCTCGGTCCGGTTTCGGTTCTTTGGTTCTTTTGCTCATCCCTAGTATGAACTATATGCATTTGATGAACTTGAAATATTATGGGTGCATTTGTAGGTGGGGATGCATGCAATAAGCTATACCAAATAATAGGTGCAGATATGGTGTCCATGTTGGACAACTATAGAGCATTTGCGAAGATAATGCGATTCCTAAGCTAACGATAATCATTAACGATCAATGTGAAATACAATAACCAATCATACCCAATACATTCATACGGTTAGGGCTAAGTTAGGACGACACATTAAGTTTAAACATTAGGAATTTAGATACTGAAGCAAATGTAACAGGCACAGATAAATATAGATGAGGTCTTGACATTGCTAAAATCCCTGTTGTTATTTATACAGACTTTGAATAAAGTTTTGCATAAGACATTCTGATAGTTTGCCGAGACAACATTAGGGATTCAAGAGACATGCCAGGATTCACATCTACATTGAATATCGTATGCCAATATAATCAAACAAAATATGCTTTGGTATGGCTTTTTTGTTTGGAAATATTGGCATTCGTTATTCCATGCCTGACACATAAACAGGGAATTTGAATACTTTAACCATCCGATGGTGCATCGCATATAGAATTACAATGTAAGGTTATACAGGAATTTATGTGTAACGCATAGTCAACATAAATTGTTTGCAGTTATAAATAGGTATTGTAACTCATTTAGTCAGTGTTTTAACACATAATGACAATTTATTGGTTATTTATAATTGATTGTAGTTATGAATATATATATAGGCATATTTAAGCTGTTTTAATCATAGAATTGGATTGTAGGTATTGTTTGTGTTATTTAGATAAGGGTTTAAGGGATAAAATTCAGATGTTTCAAAATTCAATAATAGGTAAATCATAATAAAAATAAATAACAATATTTTTTTTTGCTAGTGGGAAGGTGAACTCAAACTTATTTTACTTGGAATTGCTGGAAACAATCGCTAAAAGCCAAAAAGCTTGGCACATAACTTATTTAAAATTCACTAATTTACTATACATGATNATATATATATAGGCATATTTAAGCTGTTTTAATCGTAGAATTGGATTGTAGGTATTGTTTGTGTTATTTAGATAAGGGTTTAAGGGATAAAATTCAGATGTTTCAAAATTCAATAATAGGTAAATCATAATAAAAATAAATAACAATATTTTTTTTGGCTAATTGGAAAGTGAACTCAAACTTATTTTACTTGAAATTGCTGAAAACAATCGCTAAAAGCCAAAAAGCTTGGCACATAACTTATTTAAAATTCACTAATTTACTATACATGATCATTACTCATGTATGATACTAAAAATGGAAAATATAACAATCTAATCGGAATCATCACTGTCAAATGTAAACTTCCTTGCTTTTTTCTTGTCTCGCACATAGCTGTCCTCATCAGGGCATGTAGAATCTTCAGGATTTGTTAATTCACTACCGGCGGCTTCAAAGTCAAACAATATACTGAAATGATGTTTTCAAAAAAAAAGTATATAATAAATAAGTTTGTTATGTAAGTTTTGAATTATCGATCGGTAATTAGAACATACAAATGATATATAACCTTATGTCATTGTCATTATCGATATATTTAGTTGATGTGGTCACCTCCAAGTCTTTTACTAATCTTTTCAATGACGTCTTTTTTTTAAGCAAAGAAGAAGGGGGTGTGCTTCATTCAGAACCATCATCCAATGGTTGGATTTGATGAACATCAGAACAGGTAAAATTCTCATATTTTCCATGTTCATAGTAACTGTTAGAGCTCAATTCAAACATGTGTGTGGTACCAATCAGCTTTAATATTGTATGAGGTATGTTCCGGCCGTTTTCAGAAACCTGCAACATATAGTAAGTATATGACATTTTAAGTTTTTAATTTACCATATATAAATGTACCTGGTATCCGGAATTCAAAATTAATTCAGCTTTGCACCCAACCAATTTGGCAGAACACTCGTCAAACATCACAACAACGGTAGATTCCGTTTGATCAGACACATCAAATTCAATCCCGTATCCGGAAGGGATGCACGAACGTCAGGTAAGACAAAACATATACATAATATTATTTGTATTTGAGCTTTATGAACCGTAATGTTACCTTGTGATTGTTTTAGAGATGGTTTTGTCGCATGTCACACCAAAGGTAACACCTTTCATACAATTGTCGTTACCACATGACATGTAGCTCCAACCATTGTTAGTCCTTACACCATCAATCCTAACCTTACAATAGTAGGTCAAAGGCTGCACATACAAATTATTTATAAGTTAAATGAATACACGTATCAACATACAATATTGGTTGTACAACTTGCATCTTACATTGTCTTCACGGTTGCGACCCCAATCCAACAACTTTTTTAAGGTAACATATTTAGGTTTAAAAACGTCAGAGCGCAGAGAAACATGGTTAATATCCGACCGGCTGTGACACATGATCATAGATAATGTCAGGAAAAGTAAACGATGTATGTAGTACATAATATATACGCATAAATATCTATTATAGCATACTAACAATTGTTTTGGCATGTTAAAATCAAGAGATGGAGAGCCTGACTTTCGATAACCTGGCATTAACACATCATACAGGTAACGGGCCACACCTGTACATAATGATATACATATTACAATGGATCCATAAGAATAATAACAAAAGTTAATGAAACCACTGTTTAAGGAAGAACTAACCAACTAAATATTTTTCGCTTGCACTCTCTAGTTTTGTGAATTATTTGGGTTCAAAAGGACACGGCTCCAAATGTGCACAATGCACAGCCACTCTACCTGCATCTGAACACATTTTGTTTGCCTCTGCATGATTTTCAAGGTTTGTGAATTCTTTGGGTTCAAAAGGACATGAGTCCATGTCACACCCCAAAAATGGCGCAGCGGAATGTCATTTAATGGATGTGACTTCAAGATCAAGAACACATGGTGTCATAATAGAGAAATACTAAATGCATAGCATCACAACGCAAGTCAAAGTTACAACGATCCCAATACACAGGTAAATAGATGTCTTGCTACATAAGTTCACACTAATTAAGTCTTACGGGAAACATTTCAAATGCATAACTCCTCTGGAAAACACAACCCAGAGAGTCTTGTCTTATGTTTGCTAAGCCAGGCCAATACTCAACCTTCTAAAGCAACTTCATTCTTAACACCTGAAAATGGATACTCGAAAACGTCAACATAAAGTTGGTGAGCTCGTAGGTTTGAAAGTAAACATCGAAGCTATGAAATAAGTATTGTAGGACAACAGTGAGCAAGATATACGAATATATGCATTTAAAAGGAAACACAGTGCTAGCGACAACTGAACCTACCAATGATGTTACACACATGTTACCAATAGTGGGGAGCTACCCCAGATAGTACTATCCATTTGTTTCGGCTCCAAACGGAGTTAAACAGTTGCGCATACATGAAACACATATTTATCATTACAATGGGTCACATATTGCAATCAAACACACATATTGTCCAAAAACATGTAAACATTGTATCACAGCATGAAAACAGTTAAAACACCATTTGAATACCATTTTCCCCCAAGGAAAACATTATGAAAAAGGGGCTACGAGAACTCACCATAGCAAAGCAGTGTGAATAGAGTAAAGTCAAATTGTAATAGTGGACGGCACCGACACGCGACCTAGATTAGTACGGCAAGTTTAGTTCACAATTCCAATTTAAGACTCGATGTGTGAATTCTAATTAAGTTTCAAAGTTTCAAAGTATTCATGTTATTGTTGCTTGTGTAGCATCATTTAAGTTTAAGTAGTTTCTGTAAATGTTGGCATGGATTGGCTTTTGGAAGTGCATACGTAAAGTATTCATGACGATAAGTATTTGTTAGACAAATATCCGAAAGACAATTACGGAAAATAATCATAAAAATTATTAAGTGTCGACAGAAACATGGGAAAAGTGCATACATATATAGTGTACATAGTAATTTAGTGAAAAGATAATTTATTGAAAATAAACATTTTAAGTTGAAATATTTATCAAGTGCATATCCTTGTTGAAAATTGGGTATGACCCATGTATACATTTAGTTTGACCGAGGTGATTAGCATTAAAGAAAAAATATGTGTTTGAATAAAAACAAGTCGCGTAGCTCTAAGCTTGTCGATATGTTAAGTCGAGATCGAATAAGTCAAAATAAGCGGTAATCAAGTTGTGCAAATAATATGACGAACAAGCCGGAACCACATTAACAAATATAGGCGATCGACTCGGGATTCCCAAACTAATCAAAACCGACACCCAAATTGCGCTCAAGTTGGATTTGTCGGCTCACTGTTACTCGTCACACACACCAATTTAAATAAATTAATAACACAAGTAAATTTCCGAAATCAAAGTTTGTCATTAAATTTTTATTTAGTCTAGTAATTGAAATCTTGAAAGAAAAAGATCCTCAACCAGATCTAGTTCCTGTCAACACCTATTATAAGTTGCACCAAATGCACCCTTAAATTAAGTGGGCTTTGGCCCTGTTTGTAAAACAAATAAACGCACCCCTATGGCCTGTTGGCTTCGACAAAACAACAACACACCCAACTTCTCAGTTTTCATAACAGATTATACTTTTGACACAACAGCGGGTAAACCAAACGCTCCTAAGTTGAGCTCGAGTGATCAAGTAACAATAAACCCGAACACTCTCGCCCTAGTGTATGCGACACAACCCAAACGTGACCTATGTTGGACCTGCGTATGGACTATTGGTTGGGTTCGTCTTAACAGCCACACGACACACAATATACACAATCTAAGTTTGTTAATGTGACATTCACAAATCCACAGTTTTAGAAATCTCAACATAAGCATTTTGTTGGGCAAAATGAGCAATCCTAGATACTTTCCTACTAAGACTTGTGTGATCTCGACACACACTCAGTCTCGACGCACACAAACCATTCCAAGTTTAGGACTATCAAACGCAACACAATCAAACTTTTCCCACTGTGGTTATGCCACAGTGGGTTTCGACCACAACCAAAACGAAACACAAACAAAACTAGCACAACTTATACCCAAGATAAGCTAATACGCATAGAATAAGCAATTCAAAAACGAGCACTTCCGAGCCAACTATGAGTCTGATTTTAGTTTAGTTTGTCAGTTTACAATATTAGTGCCACACAAGAGAACACTATCACCAATGAAGATAAAATCAATCGCATAAACAAAAGTATACATCGATCTATTCATTTAATTCAAAACAAGATTTATAACTCAAAATCCATAAAATTGACAACAACAGAATTGAATGAAAATAGAATCAAGAATAACCCTTACAACAGTTTGAGTCGATTGACGAGGACCAAGCAACGAATCAAAACCCGACTCCGATTCAAGCAAGCAAATCCCACCACAGCCCTTCTTGAGACTTTTGAGAGAAATTTTTAAGTGAAGTTTTTGGGATGTGGTTTGCTTGTGAACCGAGTGGGGGTATAAAAATGAAAACAAGGTGGGTTTGATTCCCTTATCTTTCTTTGTCAGTCGAACCTTAATCGAAAATGGGTAATTGTCCTCTCATCGACATAACACCCCTTGGTGGCTTGTGTTGACTTTGAGACTAGACCATGTAAGGACCCTTTTATGTCTTCTTGTTGTCATCGATCGGAGCAGGCCTGGTTTCATCAGGTGGTGGGGGTGAGATCGATGCAGAGAAAGAAAAGAGGAAGGGGACCAATTTTGGAGCTTTGCTATCATCACTGATGATCTGTGATGTTTTCAGATAGTGGGGAAGGAGGTGACTGTATGAAAGAGAGAGAAGAGGAGCGTGTATATGAGGATAAGGAGTGAGGGAGAAAAACGTTTTATCTATTTTTTTTATAAGTTTTAAATTAAAAGTGAGGGTATAAATAATAAAAGGCGAATGTAAATAGAAGTAAGAGTTTATTTAAATAAAGGTGAGTTGTGAAATGTTTTTGGTTTTGTAACACTCGCGGGGATTTAAGCGTATCTCGTGTCCCGTTGAGCTCGGGTGTAATTCTGAGTTTTTGAGATTAGCGTGAGCACGGAAAAGATTATTTATGAGGGCATTTTTATAATATTAATAAAAAAATTATTTGATTTCGAAGAACGAATATTGAATTGATGTCGTTACTAGGATTTGTGTCGGTACGCGTGTGGTGTCGTTACTCAATACGTGTCATTTAGTTAAAACTTATACGTAAAAGTAAATATGTAAACTTCAAAAATAAATTATTTCGAGTATTAAGGTTGAGTAAGGACCTGAAAATTGCTGGTTGTTATAGTCCAAAGGCGCAAAATGCACATCAACCTTACCTGTACCTAATCCATTTTCGTTTGCATATGCAGGCTTTTCAAGGTCAAGCATGAAGGGAGCCATTTGCACATTTTGGCATTCGTCATTGATGGGGTTGTTTTGTGGATCACGGCCGGACATGTTGAAGTGGATATGGTGGAAGCTCAACTAAGCCACATGTAATTTATATGTTGAGGATTCCTCATTGATGTAATTACTAAATCTTTAAGTCCATACATTAAAACATGGACACTTGATATGCCTTTCAATAAGTAGCATTTGTATCTCATTAACCACATGGACAATCCCATTTGCACCTCAATAACTCCACGGACACCTCGCATGGGCCTCGCAACACACTTGATTCTCACATGGCTACATTTTTCACTTCTTGAAAACTATGCCATCAATGCTCATCAAAAAATTGGTGTCATTAATACTCCCCAATGTATTTTGGAAATCAATCTTTCAATATATATAATGATAACCATTATTCCCCATTAATATGCAGTTAACTCCCATTAAACCAATCATTAATCGAGTTAAATGCAATACTTATGACATTGTAGACCATTAATCACTTGTGATTACAACATTGAAAATTGTAAGCAAGCCATTTCTCTTTTCATAATGTTCCATACCGGTCCCCGTATTTCGAGACTCAATATTTTATTCACAGGTTTTCCAACATTAACTAACCTAGTAAAGTCCATAAAATAGTTTATTGTTTTCTCCAACCTCCATCCTCCATACTCGCCAGCCCATGGTGGCAGTGAGTGGTGGAACAATGTCAGCATAATCTTCATACCATAAGATTGAACTCGGCTGATGATCCATCTATATCGCTCCAGTGCTGCATAATTATTTTGCTATATGATCAACATATGCACTTGTTAAAATATCTTTATTTATCTTTATTAAACTAATTATTTTATTTTGGGTATGCAGCCACACAATTTGAACGCAACTAATAATGAATCTGTAAGAGAAAATGTTCTGGTCAGTTCATCTTTGTGTTGACACTTTTATCATCATTTTTATGCTAACGTTTTTATGGTTACATAAATCTTCTTGTATGTTATATTTCACGTGCGGTTCTCATTTAGCTTTATTTCCTTGTTGATATATGTAGGCAGCTGAGCACGAAGTATGGCAATGAAGAGAGGAAAGTGGTCAGGTAATGTAACCATACGAGTTAAACATTAATCAGATCACCGGGAAGCTTCTCTCCTTTTTGTTTATGTCATACATTTAGCAAAATTGTGACATCTTGCATATGAAAAGGTAGCAACTCAAGAACACACTTGCTCTTTGGGGTAGTGTTTTCATGCACTATATGCTTCAATTTGGTTCCTGAAGTGAGTAATATGAAGTCATTAACAAATCAAAATCTTATCAAAAGTAGCCTAAATCACGTCCTTATCTCATACATGTTTATGCTTCTTTTCTAAGAGTCTTTTGTAAAAATGGTTTTGTTTACAAAACTCTTTGTAAATATGGGTTGATTTATATTTCTCTTGCAGTGTTGGGTCTTCTAGTAAAATGACAATAAAAGTGGACCCCACCAAGTCAATTGACTCTATTGAATTGTTTGCACATGTTTTTATTTTGTAATAATTTGGCAATACTTTTAGCTGACATCATTGTTGAATACCTATTTGTTTTACACTAAATTTACCTTCCTTAAGTTAAACGATGCTACTTGAACACATAAACTATTTTCAAAATTAAGTAAAAATATATTATTTTAGTGTCAAACATTTTAGTATTCTTTTTCTTTTTTGATGAAAAGCATTAACTCAGTGATTAAACAATTGATATCAAATAATAAGTATCTATAGGAAGATACTTTACAATTTGTACCCATATATATCAAAGCTAATATGACATTATATGTTTTACATAAGTTGGAATTTTAGTTTACCAAAAATTTTTAGTGTAAATACAATGTTTTTGTTTAAATACTTGAAAAGGAAAACATTTGGAATATGTAAAACAAATCATTATTAGATCATAAATGGTGGTGAATAAACATTACTTAACAAATAAAGGGGCAAAACGTATGTAAAATAAATCATCAGAGCCACTGGGGCAAAACGGAATATGTAAAATAAATCATCAGAGCCATTTGATCTTGGTGGGTCAATTTTGTCGTTGATATGAAAGACCCATTTATAAAAAAGAATTAAAACCAACCCAAGTTTTGTAAAAAGAACCATTTTTACAAAAAAAAATAATAATAATAATAAAATAAATAAAATAAATAAAAACTCTTTTTTAATCATAATTAGAGTAAATTGCAAAACCTGTCCCTGTGGTATGTTTAAACTGCAGGCTCGCAGCCTTTACCTTTTTGAAAGTGCAAATATCGTCGATGTGAGAAACCTTTTGTGCGGATATCGTCCCTACCCAATGTGAAATGACTGAAATGCTCTTGCCTTCAGTGATTTAATTTGGGGCATTTTAGTCATTTCGTATTCGGGCATAGACGATATCCGCACCAAAGGTTTCCCACAAGGACGTTAACTGCATTTTTGAAAAGGTAAGGACTGAGTTTCCAATCTGGACGTACCACAGGGACGGTTAATTTACTCTTATAGTTATTGTTGCTGTTGCTCTACCACATGCTATGGAGTTATTTTAATCATGTATTGTTATTAATTAAAATACAAACAAATTAACGTGTTCGAAATGTTTTTATTCTTTTTGAGTAAAATTAAGAAATCTTATATATAAGTTTTTATTGATTGAATATGACAAACTAATCATACATCAACCATGAAATACACTTGTAAGCCTCACCAAAACATGATTGTTTGATAACTGATGATCATGCTAATAGTTAATTATTAATTAAAGTTGTTGAGTAAATATTAAAATGCACACTTAAACAAGAACCCAACTGCTACAACATCTAAAAAATGTCCCACACACAACTGCCAAAAAATTAGCATTATGTATTCAGTTTTAAGACTACTATAAAGAGCACATCTATCATTCCAAAATGTTGATTTTCCGGCAACCCGGATATTTATAATTTATTATGACACTTCTTAATCTCTAAATGAAAATCGTTTATATGGTTATATCTATTTTTAACAAGCACAATGTTTCAGCATGCTATCTGAATCAAATTCCACTATTTTGAAGTTGCGATGACACTAAATCTAGTTCTTCACTGATAGAAACCGATTTGAGATGGTTATTCTCCTTCTAAACTATCTACCGACTAATTACTAAAACAATATAAGACTTACTGCAATTTTCTCTTCTATTCCATAAAACCAAATTACACTTTAAATAGGAAGGGAAATACAAATGCATATCCTAAACTTATGGAAGAAACAAGTAAACGTGGGTTGAAGAAGTCATAGNGATAAAAATGTATTTTCAGTTTCACCTCCTAAAAATCACTTTGTATGATTTTAGACGATTACTATACTTGCAATAAATTAGGCCTTAGTTTTTTATACATAGGAATCACACGTATTTTAATTATTTAAAAGTTTTAATCCTATTGTTAATTGCATCTTATCTATATTTTTTGTATTTATCTTCTACTTGCGTTGTGGATAAATATAAAATGTTACCTAATAAGAAAATAATCTTTTTTTTAAATATCTTATCTATATTTTTTGTATTTATCTTCTACTTGTGTTATGGATAAATATAAAATGTTACTTAATAAGAAAATAATCTTTTTTTTTAAATAAAATTATTACTAAATAAGGTATGGTTCCAATTTTTTTGAAATGAAAAATTCCCAATAGGGGTTTTGTTTTATTATATAAAAGATTGTTATTAATTAAAATACAAACAAATTAACGTGTTCGAAATGTTTTTATTCTTTTGAGTAAAATTAAGAAATCTTATATATAAGTTTTTATTGATTGAATATGACAAACTAATCATACATCAACCATGAAATACACTTGTAAGCCTCACCAAAACATGATTGTTTGACAACTGATGATCATGCTAATAGTTAATTATTAATTAAAGTTCATATTAAAATGCACACTTAAACAAGAACCCAACTGCTACAACATCTAAAAAATGTCCCACACACAACTGCCAAAAAATTAGCATTATGTATTCAGTTTTAAGACTACTATAAAGAGCACATCTATCATTCCAAAATGTTGATTTTCCGGCAACCCGGATATTTATAATTTATTATGACACTTCTTAATCTCTAAATGAAAATCGTTTATATGGTTATATCGATTTTTAACAAGCACAATGTTTCAGCATGCTATCTGAATCAAATTCCACTATTTTGAAGTTGCGATGACACTAAATCTAGTTCTTCACTGATAGAAACCGATTTGAGATGGTTATTCTCCTTCTAAACTATCTACCGACTAATTACTAAAACAATATAAGACTTACTGCAATTTTCTCTTCTATTCCATAAAACCAAATTACACTTTAAATAGGAAGGGAAATACAAATGCATATCCTAAACTTATGGAAGAAACAAGTAAACGTGGGTTGAAGAAGTCAAAGTAGTGGACCACTTCCTAATGCATAAGACTAGTAATTAGAGTGTGCATGGAAAGTAAATAAACGTGCATGAGAAACAAATGGAGATAGTGGAAGTCTTCCAAAAGACTTGGTCTCTTTATTCTTCAAACATGGAACTGAATGGAGAGCAAGTCGGTTTGGTTTACTGCATGTAGTACCCGTATCATTCACACTTCAATGATAATGTCCCATAAGTACATTTCTTTCTCGGGAACACTCAATTCGATGCTAATCAATCCAGTTCCTTCTTCATACCTAAATCCAGTTTCTTTTGTATCTATGGTCACTCTTACTGGTCTTTTACTTGAAAATGCTCCAAACGTGCCACACCCTCGAACTTTCAACTCCACAGTTCCTTGTTTCTCCATCTCACAGTTCAGTTCAACAATCGCTCCTCCAGAGTTAAACATTTTGATCAAACCTATGGGAGCAAAACTAACCCCACTCGACAGTTTCTTGACAGGAACAACAGTAAAAACTTCATATTCTCTTGATTTCAATGTTACTGGGATAGATGCATTCTTTTGAAGGTAAACTAATTCTCCTGAAAAAAAAAACAGTAGTTTATGTCGCAAAGAAAATAATTAGTTTTTATATGATGTTCTTAAACGTTTAAGGCTGACATACCGCCAATCTGACTGTATACAACGGCATCTCCACTCCAAGTAGAATCTGCAACTTTAGGCAAGTTATTGACATCTTTAGCTCGGATGAAGCCAGTGATGGTGGGTGGTTCTTCATCGTGGGTGAGCATCGTCTTTCCATCTTTACACCACCCGGCTCCTTGACAGTTGAATACTCCTACCACTCCGGTGAAATTGTTTAGATTCCATATCTTCAAAAGACTGCAACAACCATCACGAGAGAGTTTAAGCATCAACAAGTCCTTGGATGCAATAAAGAACCATCAAAGGTGGGAACAACGCAATATGTGTGGGTTAGGTGACAGGCCAAAATGGGCACAACTTTTTTACATGTTAAGTTGGGTTGGGTTGACCCACAAATACATTTTGTTCATTATCTCTACAAATAATAAATACTTTGTTTATATTTACAAAAACTATATTATTAGTTTACTACAATAATCCAAATTTTGAATAAGTGTGATTTAGGGGGTTGAATGCACCAAAATTTGACTTTAACAGCTTTTAACCCGTTTGACACGTTCCCCTTTTAGCAAAACATTTTATCAAATAAGTATATAGTTTGAAACTGCCACCTGTAGGAACCATCATAAAGTTGTAAGACAAGAGAAATTAAGTTATAGACAACTATAAACTACCTTTTTCCGTCTCTTGTAGGATCAGTAAACAAGCAATCTCTTGTTGGCCTCCCGGGAAGTTTGGCCCTTAATATTGATCCATCAGGAAGCACAAGCTTCTTTAACAGATTAAAGTCATGATGTCCAGGCTTGTCACTGCATCGTATTCACATACCATTTCATAAACAAGCACTTATTAACTAATGCCAAAACTTAATAAAAAATGAATGATTATAAGCGCACCTGACATAAATAGCACAGCCACCCACAGCACGAGCGGCACCATGGTATTCAGCCATGGGATGCAAGCTCTACAATGTAAAATCAATACATATTACAACAAGAATCATTAGAGACTGATAATATGTGAATACAACACATGTAAGGGTTATTAGCTTACATGAAACATGTCCCAATCAGGCTGCATGAACTCTCCGAGAAAGATGGTATTATAAGCAACAGAAGCAATATGGACAGTGTGTGAAGGTGTGACATGTGGCCAGAAATCGTCCGATGCCCTTATAACCGCTGTGCTNTAAGCATCAACAAGTCCTTGGATGCAATAAAGAACCATCAAAGGTGGGAACAACGCAATATGTGTGGGTTAGGTGACAGGCCAAAATGGGCACAACTTTTTTACATGTTAAGTTGGGTTGGGTTGACCCACAAATACATTTTGTTCATTATCTCTACAAATAATAAATATTTGTTTATATTTACAAAAACTATATTATTAGTTTACTACAATAATCCAAATTTTGAATAAGTGTGATTTAGGGGGTTGAATGCACCAAAATTTGACTTTAACAGCTTTTAACCCGTTTGACACGTTCCCCTTTTAGCAAAACATTTTATCAAATAAGTATATAGTTTGAAACTGCCACCTGTAGGAACCATCATAAAGTTGTAAGACATGAGAAATTAAGTTATAGACAACGAGTAAGGATCAAATGAGAAATAAAAGTAGAATGAGAAGAATGAGAAGTAACCACAGCCACACATTTTAGATGCACCTACAAAATAAGATGCATCTCCCATGAAATTCTCCTTCTTCATTTGAAATGTGTGGCTACAAACATTTCTCATTCTTCTTATTTACTTTTCTCTTCTTAGTGGATCCATTCCCTATAGACAACTATAAACTACCTTTTTCCGTCTCTTGTAGGATCAGTAAACAAGCAATCTCTTGTTGGCCTCCCGGGAAGTTTGGCCCTTAATATTGATCCATCAGGAAGCACAAGCTTCTTTAACAGATTAAAGTCATGATGTCCAGGCTTGTCACTGCATCGTATTCACATACCATTTCATGAACAAGCACTTATTAACTAATGCCAAAACTTAATAAAAAATGAATGATTATAAGCGCACCTGACATAAATAGCACAGCCACCCACAGCACGAGCGGCACCATGGTATTCAGCCATGGGATGCAAGCTCTACAATGTAAAATTAATACATATTACAATAAGAATCATTAGAGAATGATAATATGTGAATACAACACATGTAAGGGTTATTAGCTTACATGAAACATGTCCCAATCAGGCTGCATGAACTCTCCGAGAAAGATGGTATTATAAGCAACAGAAGCAATATGGACAGTGTGTGAAGGTGTGACATGTGGCCAGAAATCGTCCGATGCCCTTATAACCGCTGTCCTCTTTGTACTTCATAAAATACCATTTAAACATTTGTTAGTATTATCGGTTTTTATATACACAAGGGAAAATCGCATAAAAAAAGTAACGAAAATTTTGTATGAATTTGGTTTAGGGTATACTTACAAAATGGTTCAATCTTTCAAATATAGTCTAAGTTACTGATAAGTCAACTGTCGTATCAATATTTGATCAGGTAACAATGTTGATTACCTTATGTCAAAATCGTTGAGCGTTTAAGTTATCTTTTACTATGTAAATTGTTCGATTAGGGTAAATTTTCTTCTAAGTAAAGCAGTCTTTAGATGCCACATCGGTGGCACATCAGCTCCACATCGCAAAATATCAACATGGTCAAAGTCACCGAGATGTCAGCCCAAAGTTGACACCTATTATGCAATTTAATAAGAAGCAACGTTTTGAATATTTACCTGTACAGACCATCTGTGTTGTGACTCATACAAGAAATGATCCCATTATCATGAAAATTCCTAGAAATAGAAGCTTCCAATGCCTGATGGTACTTCCTCGTAAGTTTGACCCGACCACCATGACCCGCTCCAAGTGTTTCAAGAATGTTTTGCACATCAACCTTAACACCATCGATACCAGCAGACGCAAGGTAAGAATGCAATTCGTTATAAAAACTGAATACTTTTTCCGGGTCCACAAGACCAAGCCCGTTTTTGGTAATAGCTTTCAAAGCATCACAGATTTCATTAGATTCAGCTCCTGGAGATGAGACTGGGAATGACAACTTGGAATTGTAATGGTCCATCTCAGCTACTCCAGGCCTCACGCCACCCCAGTAACCAGTTATTGCGTGCCAAACATAAACATACCTAAACATAAAAGTGGTCTTAGTAAAAATTAATATTAAAGAAATATTAGGGGGCGCTTGGATATGTGTTTTGAATGTAGTTGTAACAAGACAAGTCGTAAAAGATAATGTTTGAAGTTGCGATAATCAGTTTTGTTGCATCTGATTTTAACTGATTGTTTGACCATTAAATTGATGTCTATGATTTAAAGTAAAACCTTATTATCCAATAATGCAAAGGCTAATTATATAGTAACTCAAAAGATCAGATAAGCAGTTTGTAAAACAAATCTATACACCCCTTGATAAGAAATAATGAAAAAAATTATGTACTTGAGGTTATGTTGGTCTTTAATGTCTGTAACAACGTGACGCAGTCCCATGGCTGGATCCTCCACTCTGTGACCTTCCTTACCATCTTTTTGGAACTTATGGTTCTCCTTTATATGAGTTAGCCTATTTGTAAAACTATACAAAGCATAGAGTATCTGTTAGTAACTGGAAAAAAATATGATATTAATAAAAATATTAATACATGGTTTGAGTACTCACTTTGCTGTATTATCAGCTTTAGCTTCAAAACTGGTCGGATCCATATCAACTGATTGCCATCCATCATCGATTATAACAAATTTTGGTGAAACTCCTCCTTTCTCAAAACTGATTTACCATATAATCACTGGTTACTAGAAATTCATAGAAAGGATTTATCGTTCGTAATAATAAAGATATGAGCTTTACCTCTCAAGGCCTTGTTTGACACCTTCAGAAGTCACCTCAGTATAAAAAGCATCCCATGTGCACCAACCGAACCAATTTAACATGTCGGGCATCTAAAAAGGATTACTAGTATTATTTTGATATCCATTATTTTGTAAGTGATTATGTACCTACAAAAGAGTCTTGTAGAGTAATTGTCAAATTACCTTCTTTCTTTCGCGGTGAGCAAATGTCTGAAGATGTCTCTCCACGCTCCTGTAATTTAAACTCATCAACTTATAGTTCTAATTATAGTTATAGCTAACGATAATGAGCAAATGTGCATACTTGACTGCGTTGGTGATAGCATCAAAAGGGTCTGATCCAGCAGCGACAAAAACCAAATGACTCCCCTCAAAATCTTTCACATCAGGATCTCCTACAAATTCCCATAAATTCAGCATATTTATCAACTTATTTAAGTGCTTATAGATTATCTACTTACTTCCAAAGCAAATAAGCAGTTTTGAGTGTTTGAATAGAACTGCTTATCTACTTATAGTTTAGTATATAAGTACTTAAAAATAAGTAGACTGTCACTTACTTAATATTTTAAACTGTTAAGCAGTTTGATGTTAACAATCCCAAACACCCCCTAATAACAGAACAAATAAACATGTAAAACATGAACAGAAATCTTTCATACCACTTTCCAAAACAATCTCCAATTCATTATTTGAATTTCCTTGTATAACAGCTCTAAAATCGCCTTCAAGAATGGGCAAGAAGACGGTGTATAGTGCAGATTGGTGACATCCATCATCAACTACATTATCTTCACCAAAATGTGAACCTTCCCTTGTTTCGACTATAAGAAACTGAGTCTCGGTAGGTATATCTTGACCACATGTCCCCATTCTTTGTGTCATCCACCATAATTTGAACCGAAACACACACATAAACCTCAATCCCCTGTAGATTGATCAACAACTCTAATTAGCAAAGTTCCGTTTTTCTAGCAATTTAACTCATTTTATTCTCAGAAGCATTCAAGATTTAGAACGGATAAGTACTACTAAGCTAATGTCATGTTTGTCATCTTTCTTTTACCAGATATACCGTTTCTTTCAACTAAATTACCAATATGACCCATTTTGTGAAGTATAACCATGAGGTTGGCACATCATAAAATACGGAACACCAACTCGAGCGCGCTGCTATTTCATGACATTAGTAAATGCTAAAAATCGTAGCATCCTATTAACGAACATTCACTATGGGCATGTACTTCACTTTTGTCCGATAAATAGTGGGCTGCTTTAAGAAGTTGAAAAAAAGGTAATTTTGACAAAATGGTAATATTTTGTATAAAATGATAGCCTTAACTTAATTTACCCTCCAACAAAAGTGACCTAAATGGTCAAAGTAAACATTGGTCATTAGTTGGGGAGGTGATTTGCACACACCATTTTCTGCTACAATTTATAAACGCATAAACATTAACATTAACATTAACATAAACATTCTTTAAACTTTAAAACCAATAATTACTTTAAAAAACTGATCATTGTAAAAAGCTTACTCAAGTTTTCCAACAGGAAACACCATACGACTACCGGTCTGATCAGACCGAACACCAATAAACCCGCCATCAATCATCCCATCATCACTAGATGAAGTAACAACAACATTGTCATGCACATGTGTTAAAACAGGAGTTCCAAACACATTAAGCTTCCCATCACTCACAGATATCCCTGCTCCAACTGTCATCTTTTGAAACACAAGATTTTTAAAAGAAAATAAGTTAGATTTTTGATGAGTAAAATGATAAAATAACTGGTTGGATAGAATTAAAAGTACGAAAATGATGTATTTATAATTTTCTCCTAAATATGGCATGCTCAGATTTTATTTTTAGCCGAGTAACTTGATAAGATCAAATCTTCAACATTAATTGTAATGAGCTATAAATTAGTGATAGGTATCAAATCATTTGTGATTAGTCAATCCCGTGATTTTGTTAACATGTATATGTATTGTGATATGATGATAAGATCACAAGTTGTCATTGGTGAGTAGGAGATTAGCTTGTAATTAGTAGTTTCCTAATATAGCTCTTGTTGCTATCATTGTATGTTATGGGCAATCAATCAATAAACAACATTATCCTTACTTACAGATTTATGGGATCGACCCATAAATAGTTTTTGTAAATCCCTTTATATGGGAGGACTTTGTACGATGTATATATCAAAACACCTTCCAACATGGTATCACAGCCACTCTAATACCGATCCTAAGTATCTCTTTTTTATTTTTTTTAGGAAAATACTACATCCACCTAAACTTTATGGGCCACAGAAAACCAACCAATCAGCACTCTGCCACGTCAGCGAGTGGGTGAAATTTTGTAAACTTTATGTGGGTGTAGCACACCTCATTTTTTTATTATTTTTCCTGTTAATTGGGTGTTGTGACTTGTGCTAAGGTCACAGTCCACACTTTCAATTGTTACTTGTACAAGTATACGTTTCCCGATTTCAAGACCGCACTGTAAAATGGTCTAGTTTTCTTCGTCTAGTTTTCTTCTCTCGAGCAGTTTTCTGAAGCTCGTTGTCTTGCCGTGTAATTTTACCCGAAGTCACTACCTGAAATCCAAGACAAACACTGAGCCATCCACATGACCAAAGAAATAAGATTAAAACAAACCAAAAAGAAACAAATTAACATCTAGGCCTTGCCTTGGAGAACAGATGGTATGAGGGTCGTGGGACCCGTGCAAGATAATTCAAACGATCAACTGCCACAAGGCCAAACTTCGGACCATAACCATCAGCCCACTCCCAGTTATCGGAGGTGGTCCAAAACAAGTACCCGAGCACTCGAACACCGTTAACATTCAACATGCACATCACCAAGAAAGTCAAATTTTAACTTTTTTCGAGATACTAAATGAATTAACGTTTAATATAAATACCATCATCATTGCACCATAAATTGCAAGTAAATGCTCTATAATGTACGGTTTATGTATCAAATCTGTCTCATCAGCGATGCCATTTTCAGTGATTATAAAGGGAATTTTGAGATGTTTGTATCTTCTTTTATTGTAATGCAACAGAACTCGAAATAATCCATCTGGATATACTCCATGTGAACCGAATAATCTCCATCTTATGCTTCTTATGTATTAGTTTAAAACTCTAAGGACCAAATATGTTAAAACTAAAGTTAGTAACTAACTTATTAGGTAATTCGGTTGGGATACAAACCGAAGAGACACAATGGTTGGATCATGTCGATTCAATCTCTATATATATGTATGTACATACACGATTTCAATGTTAGACAATTTAGACAAATTTACTTATTCAATATTTACTTTGCAACTCATATTATCGATCTAGTTTTGGGACAACAATTGGCATCAAGAGCAAGGGTTATACACGAAATCATTTTCTATTTTCTGCATAACGAAAACATAACAAGAAGCCACAAGGAACACGCTGAAGAAAAGAAAGAACATCCTTGTTCTTTTTTCAGTAAGGAACGATTTGCTTTTTCTTATCTTCCAAGGAAAGCAAACGAGTTTGAATAAGGAGAAACGTAAAGAAGATAGTGCACGATCTATTTTGCGTTAGAAGTTGCAGCGTACACATCAAACGATATTGGTGGAATAAAACTTTGTTGGCAACAACGAAGGGAAGGAAGAGTAGAAGGCTTTGTGGGAACCGGTTGAAAACGAAAATACAAAGCAGGATAAGACGCAGAACAAAAGCGCAAGGAACGTTGTTGTGGAGAAGGAAAAACATATACGTAGAACAAAGAAGGAGTACTCAAGGAAAAGTGTGTGGAGAAAGTGTCGGTACGACACAAGAACAACAACAACGAGAACAGAAACACATAGGTTTATTTCGGTGGAAAAGGATCAGAAACAAAAGAGTTTTTTGGTTCGGTTTGGTTACCAAGACGTGGTACCAAGGATTGTGTATAGGAAGATTTGTGATTTCAAGATAAGAGATCAAAACAATACACAAGTTTGTGTGTAGAAATACTCTTAGATTTCAAAGGAACGGAGATCAAGAATAACACACAAAGGAGAAAAGAGAACGTGTAGTGTGGTACAAGAAATTTTTTTGTTTTGTTTGTGTCGAATTCAAAATAACATTCGACAATAACACAACAAGAACAAGACAAGGAGGCCGAAACTTTGGCTGAAGATTCAAGGAAGAATCCGAAAGCAACACAAAAAGGAGGCTGTGAAAATTTTTGTTAGACTCGTTGGGTACAAAAGCAACAACAACAAATTCGACAAGAAGAAAAGAGAAGGAACCTTGGTGTTTTATTTTGATTCGAATCAAAGGAACCTTGGTGTTTTATTTTGATTCGAATCAAAACAGAAACAAGGCAACAAAATCCGAAAGTTTTGTTGAAGATTGAAGTCGAATAGTATTTGAAAAAAGGTAACGAGTCAAGAAGAAACAAAAGGAACGAAGGGGAATAACAACATACGTTGGTGAACGTTTTTACTAACGCGACAAGGGAATACATTTGTGGTTAACACAATAAACGAAGTCACAAGTTACAATTTTATCTTTGGATTTCAATTATATTAGAATAGTATAGATATATTAGTTTATACTATTAGGAAATCCCGAAAACTATTATTGATCCCGTAGTACTAGGATTCCCGGTAACTATACATATTCCCATATTAGAAGAAATACCATACTAAGAAGAATAATCCCATACGCACTAGAAGGTAAAGATAATAAATACCTTTAAGATGGCTGGCGATGATACAACAAACGACAACAACACATCTAATATTGTGAAACCCATAACACCTATTGCACAATACCAATGCCCTAAGTTGAAAAACACAAATTACACGGTATGGGCTATACAAATTAAGGTTATACTAGAAGCACATGGTTTGTGTGAAACAATAGAACCTAAGGAAAACACAGAAGTAGATGATAAGAAGAACAAGGCAACGATGGCTTTGTTATATCAAGCGTTGATCGAAGATGTGATTTTGCAAGTAGAAAGTTGTAAGACGGCCAAGGAATTATGGGAATCATTAAAGAAAAGACACGTTAGAGAAGAAAGAGTGCAGCAAGCACGGTTACAATCATTGATGATTGGATTTAACTCACTTCAGATGAAGGAAGATGAGACGGTGGATGCATTTGCGGACAAGTTAAACGGATATGTCACTAAGGCAAAAGAACTAGGGAAACCAATGGATGAATCACTTTTAGTTAGAAAACTATTAGACTCCACACCCGATAGATTCATTCAGATAGTAGCATCCATAGAACAACATCCATAGAACAAACAAGTGATCTAGACGACATTACCTTAGATGAGATCACTGGAAAACTCAAGGCGTTTGAGGAAAGAATAAAACTCCGGAAGGGAGGTCAAGTTGAAAGCCAGGAGAACTTACTATTCGCACACGGTGAACACTCAGGAAAAGGAAAGCGATTTAGTAAACGCGGAGGTAGATCGAATTATTCACGAGGAAACTGGTGGAATAATAAACACATAAATAACTCACAAGAAGGGAACTCAAATCATAAGGGAAACTCTAATAGGAATACAAGCAAGAGGGATTTGAGTAACATAAAATGTTACAAGTGTCACAAATTTGGACATTTTAAGAGTAATTGTAGAGTAACATCAACAGCTCAGGAACAATCAAACCTTATCTTAGAAGACGATGAACCATCACTATTAATGACTATGCACGAAACCGAACACGAGGAAGTGTTGTTGAATGAAGGCCAAATTCAACCAGGGAAATATGCTTCAAAGGATGACAGCATATGGTATTTAGATAATGGTGCAAGTAAACATATGACGGGAACTAAGAGTCATTTTAAGGATATAGATGAAAGCATAACAGGACGAGTACGTTTTGGAGATGGATCATATGTACAGATAAAGGGAAAAGGCTCTATATTGTTAGGTAGAAACCAAGAACAGAAGTAGTATCGGATGTATACTATATACCAAACCTTAAGAGCAACATACTAAGTCTAGGACAGCTTACAGAAATAGGTTGTAAGGTCATAATGGACGGAAATAAACTGACTTTGTATGACAAGAGCAAGAAATTGTTGATGAAGGTAGAAAGATCTAAGAATAGACTTTACAGTATTAGACTCCAGATAGACATGCCTATATGTCTCTTAGCAAACGTAGATAACCAAGCATGGTTATGGCATGCTAGATTAGGTCATCTGAACTTTGACGATCTAGTGGAAGGAATACCAAGAATAAATCATGCCGGACAGATTTGTGATGCATGTTTATTAGGAAAGCATAGTAGAACACCATTTCCAAACCAAGCTAAATTCAGATCAAAGAATCCATTGGATTTAATATATGGAGACCTCTGTGGTCCTATTAGTCCAGCAACACACTCAGGCAAGAAAATCATATTCTTGTTAGTAGATGATTGTACACGTTTTATGTGGGCTTACTTTCTGACTTTGAAAGATCAAGCATTTAGTACATTCAAGGAATTTAGACAAAAGATAGAAATGGAAATGAGAATGAAAGTGAGGATGCTAAGAACAGATAGAGGAGGTGAATTTACATCAAATGAATTCACCAAGTACTGTAAAGATAATGGAATAGCACGACATCCTCCAAGTGTTTCAAGAATGTTTTGCACATCAACCTTAACACCATCGATACCAGCAGACGCAAGGTAAGAATGCAATTCGTTATAAAAACTGAATAGTTTTTCCGGGTCCACAAGACCAAGCCCGTTTTTAGTAATAGCTTTCAAAGCATCACAGATTTCATTAGATTCAGCTCCTGGAGATGAGACTGGGAATGACAACTTGGAATTGTAATGGTCCATCTCAGCTACTCCAGGCCTCACGCCACCCCAGTAACCAGTTATTGCGTGCCAAACATAAACATACCTAAACATAAAAGTGGTCTTAGTAAAAATTAATATTAAAGAAATATTAGGGGGCGCTTGGATATGTGTTTTGAATGTAGTTGTAACAAGACAAGTCGTAAAAGATAATGTTTGAAGTTGCGATAATCAGTTTTGTTGCATCTGATTTTAACTGATTATTTGACCATTAAATTGATGCCTATGATTTAAAGTAAAACCTTATTATCCAATAATGCAAAGGCTAATTATATAGTAACTCAAAAGATCAGATAAGCAGTTTGTAAAACAAATCTATACACCCCTTGATAAGAAATAATGAAAAAAATTATGTACTTGAGGTTATGTTGGTCTTTAATGTCTGTAACAACGTGACGCAGTCCCATGGCTGGATCATCCACTCTGTGACCTTCCTTACCATCTTTTTGGAACTTATGGTTCTCCTTTATATGAGTTAGCCTATTTGTAAAACTATACAAAGCATAGAGTATCTGTTAGTAACTGGAAAAAATATGATATTAATAAAAATATTTATACATGGTTTGAGTACTCACTTTGCTGTATTATCAGCTTTAGCTTCAAAACTGGTCGGATCCATATCAACTGATTGCCATCCATCATCGATTATAACAAATTTTGGTGAAACTCCTCCTTTCTCAAAACTGATTTACCATATAATCACTGGTTACTAGAAATTCATAGAAAGGATTTATCGTTCGTAATAATAAAGATATGAGCTTTACCTCTCAAGGCCTTGTTTGACACCTTCAGAAGTCACCTCAGTATAAAAAGCATCCCACGTGCACCAACCGAACCAATTTAACATGTCGGGCATCTAATGAGTTATAATGCATAAAAGGATTACTAGTATTATTTTGATATCCATTAAGTGATTATGTACCTACAAAAGAGTCTTGTAGAGTAATTGTCAAATTACCTTCTTTCTTTCTCGGTGAGCAAATGTCTGAAGATGTCTCTCCACGCTCCTGTAATTTAAACTCATCAACTCATAGTTCTAATTATAGTTATAGCTAACGATAATGAGCAAATGTGCATACTTGACTCCGTTGGTGATAGCATCAAAAGGGTCTGATCCAGCAGCGACAAAAACCAAATGACTCCCCTCAAAATCTTTCACATCAGGATCTCCTACAAATTACCATAAATTCAGCATATTTATCAACTTATTTAAGTGCTTATAGATTATCTACTTACTTCCAAAGCAAATAAGCAGTTCTGAGTGTTTGAATAGAACTGCTTATCTACTTATAGCTTAGTATATAAGTACTTAAAAATAAGTAGACTGTCACTTACTTAATATTTTAAACTGTTAAGCAGTTTGATGTTAACAATCCCAAACACCCCCTAATAACAGAACAAATAAACATGTAAAACATGAACAGAAATCTTTCATACCACTTTCCAAAACAATCTCCAATTCATTATTTGAATTTCCTTGTATAACAGCTCTAAAATCGCCTTCAAGAATGGGCAAGAAGACGGTGTATAGTGCAGATTGGTGACATCCATCATCAACTACATTATCTTCACCAAAATGTGAACCCTCCCTTGTTTCGACTATAAGAAACTGAGTCTCGGTAGGTATATCTTGACCACATGTCCCCATTCTTTGTGTCATCCACCATAATTTGAACCGAAACACACACATAAACCTCAATCCCCTGTAGATTGATCAACAACTCTAATTAGCAAAGTTCCGTTTTTCTAGCAATTTAACTCATTTTATTCTCAGAAGCATTCAAGATTTAGAACGGATAAGTACTACTAAGCTAATGTCATGTTTGTCATCTTTCTTTTACCAGATATACCGTTTCTTTCAACTAAATTACCAATATGACCCATTTTGTGAAGTATAACCATGAGGTTGGCACATCATAAAATACGGAACACCAACTCGAGCGCGCTGCTATTTCATGACATTAGTAAATGCTAAAAATCGTAGCATCCTATTAACGAACATGCACTATGGGTATGTACTTCACTTTTGTCCGATAAAGAGTGGGCTGCTTTAAGAAGTTGAAAAAAGGGTAATTTTGACAAAATGGTAATATTTTGTGTAAAATGATAGCCTTAACTTAATTTACCCTCCAACAAAAGTGACCTAAATGGTCAAAGTAAACATTGGTCATTAGTTGGGGATGTGATTTGCACACACCATTTTCTGCTATAATTTATAAACGCATAAACATTAACATTAATATAAACATAAACATTCTTTAAACTTTAAAACCAATAATTACTTTAAAAAACTGATCATTGTAAAAAGCTTACTCAAGTTTTCCAACAGGAAACACCATACGACTACCGGCCTGATCAGACCGAACACCAATAAACGCGCCATCAATCATCCCATCATCACTAGATGAAGTAACAACAACATTGTCATGCACATGTGTTAAAACAGGAGTTCCAAACACATTAAGCTTCCCATCACTCGCAGATATCCCTGCTCCAACTGTCATCTTTTGAAACACAAGATTTTTAAAAGAAAATAAGTTAGACTTTTAAAAGAAAATAAGTTAGAATTAAAAGTACGAAAATGATATATTTATAATTTTCTCCTAAATATGGCATGCTCAGATTTTATTGTTAGCCGAGTAACTTGATAAGATCAAATCTTCAACATTAATTGTAATGAGCTATAAATTAGTGATAGGTATCAAATCATTTGTGATTAGTCAATCCCGTGATTTTGTTAACGTGTATTATGATATGATGATAAGATCACAAGTTGTCATTGGTGAGTAATTAGTAGTTTCCTAATATAGCTCTTGTTGCTATCATTGTATGTTATGGGCAATCAATCAATAAACAACATTATCCTTACTTACAGATTTATGGGATCTACCCATAAATAGTTTTTGTAAATCCCTTTATATGGGAGGACTTTGTACGATGTATATATCAAAACACCTTCCAACATGGTATCACAGCCACTCTAATACCGATCCTAAGTATCTCTTTTTTATTTTTTTATTATTTTTCCTGTTAATTGGGTGTTGTGACTTGTGCTAAGGTCACAGTCCACACTTTCAATTGTTGTTACTTGTACAAATATACGTTTCCCGATTTCAAGACCGCACGGTAAAATGGTCTAGTTTTCTTCTCTCGAGCAGTTTTCTGAAGTTCGTTGTCTTGCCGTGTAATTTTACCCGAAGTCACCACCTGAAATCCAAGACAAACACTGAGCCATCCACATGATCAAAGAAATAAGAAATTAAAACAAACCAAAAAGAAACAAATTAAAATCTAGGCCTTGCCTTGGAGAACAGATGGTATGAGGGTCGTGGGACCCGTGCAAGATCATTGAAACGATCAACTGCCACAAGGCCAAACTTCGGACCATAACCATCAGCCCACTCCCAGTTATCGGAGGTGGTCCAAAACAAGTACCCGAGCACTCGAACACCGTTAACATTCAACATGCACATCACCAAGAAAGTCAAATTTTAACTTTTTTCGAGATACTAAATGAATTAACTTTTAAGATATAAATACCATCATCATTGCACCATAAATTGCAAGTAAATGCTCTATAATGTACGGTTTACGTATCAAATCTGTCTCATCAGCGATGCCATTTTCAGTGATTATAAAGGGAATTTTGAGATGTTTGTATCTTCTTTTATTGTAATGCAACAGAACTCGAAATAATCCATCTGGATATACTCCACCTCCCCATTCGCTGTATTCATCGCTCTCAACTAATTTTAGTCCAGTACCACAGATCACTTCCTGATAAAACTAGGACAAAAAACATCATAAGGATAAATAAAACAAGCACAATTTTAAATCTCATTTCACTTGTAGTTCTTTACTTTTTATAAAAGGCAAATTGCATAAGATAGCAGCATTATTTTACGTCATATAAAATTAGTTGCTGGAATTTAAGTGCATATACTAAAACCATTATAATGATTAAAAATAAAGTGTTTTTGATGAACTAGACTTATAAACATTAAAATGCTGATGTCGCTAACTCGCTATATAGTTTTATAATTGTTAATTTAGATGAAGTAAAAGCAAGCAGATACATCTTGCACCATAAATTGCAAGTAAATGCTTATAGAAGTTACCCATGTGAACCAAAGTATAATCTCGACATGGCTTTGAACTTTGAAGGAAAACTTGAAGGACCGAATGTGTTCATTAGAAAGTTAATAACCGCTTGGCGGTTAAGTTAGTTAAAGTAGTTAGTATTTTCTGGACATAAATGAAGGGACATGTCGTTTGGCATGTATCTATTCGAATGGTTGTGATGGTTGGAACGCAACCTTTCACAAATTATATATATGTACAAATCTGTATCGTTATTCTAGTTGGACGAATTAATATAAGTTATCTTTAGTATATTGTTTGCAAATCAGATTCGACTCACACACAAACCAATCGATCCAAACACAACTCACAGAAACTTTGGGACAACATTTGGCATTAAGAGCCTTGTTTGTACCACTCTCGTTACATCATCAAACACCAAACCGAAAACCAGAAACCTTGTACCGAGAAGTTTGAAACCAGAAAACCAAAAACAACAACATAAAACCCACGCTAGTTTATTCAAAAACAAAGCAACACCCTTTTTGAACCTTGTTAATGATAGTAGGGGTTGCATAGATAACTTAGGACACAAGAAAAAACGTATACACTTTTCTTAGTGTCGTATTTTGCAAACAGGAAGGACACCGAACCAAAAGTGGTGCCTTGGTTTGTTGGATTATTCGTACGCTGCAACAAAACCAGAAAAAGATTAGAAGAACTTCTTGTTAACATTAACAAGAACGTACTTGTTTGTTTTTTCTACAACACAACAAGGGTAAAGGAAAGACGTCGAAGAGAGATTGTGTATCGTTACCGTGATACACAAGAAAAAAAAAAGAAAAGAAGAAGCGCAGAAACTAAGAAAGAAGGTGTTGCTTGGAAAGATAGAAAGGATACCGGTATAACAAAACGACCAACACGTTGGCAATACAAGAACAACAACAGAATATGTAACATAAAAGCGAATTGATCACTCGCTGGAAAAGGAATACCGATTATGTATTAAAGGGTTGTTAACATATGGTGTGGACAAAAAAAAGAGGAACGAGGGTATTGTAGAACAACGTGACCAAGGAAACAAGCAACAGCGGAACGACAAACAAAAATTCATTTGTTTAGACGTTGATTAATACCGTCGGGTATTAAGAAGGAAAGGAAGAAAAGCAACAAGGTTGCTTTCGGTAAAAACAAGGAAGAAAGAAAAAAAAGGAATACCGAAAGGTATTACCTTGGTGAAGGACTTGGAGTAGGAAAACAACGACAAACTTAGTTTTGAATGTGGCCAAAAAAACACTAAGGGTGGATTTGGAGAAGAAAGCCGAGATATTACAAGGGTCTAGGGCACGTAGTAGGAACCAAGTCGAGAAAATAAAGGAAGGAACAACGTGAAGTTTAGTTAGTATTCGACAACAACATCAATACAAACCAAGTTAGAAAGGAGACGAGGAAAGAAAAGTAACGTGGTTGATATTACTCAAAGTATCGACACACAAGTGGGAACGTGTTTGTGTTTTTAACACAACATACGAGGTCACATAAGCACTATTTAGATTTCAATTATACTTTTATAGTATAGATACCTATTTCATACTATTAGGAAATCCCGAGAACTATTTATTGATCCCGTATTACTAGGATTCCCGGAAAACGAATTTCTGCTCCCGTAGTAGTAAGTTATACCATATTGGTTAGAATTCCCATACGAATTAGAAAGTGAAGATTATCACATTCAAGATGCCCGGTGACGATACGGATACCAATAACACCAATATAGTGAAACCTGTAACACCCATTGCTCAATATCAATGCCCTAAACTTAAAACCACAAACTACACTGTTTGGGCAATACAAATTAAGGTCATATTAGAGGCACATGGTTTATGGGAGACTATAGAACCTAAGGAAAACGCACAATTAGATGATAAGAAGGATAAGGCAACAATTGCCCTCCTATATCAGGCATTGACTGAAGATGTGATATTACAAGTAGCAAGTTGTAAAACTGCAAAGGAATTATGGGAATCATTAAGGAAAAGACACGTTGGAGAAAATAGAGTGCAACAGGCACGATTACAATCATTGATGATTAGTTTTAATGCCCTTCAAATGAAGGAGGATGAAACGGTGGATGCATTTACGAACAAATTAAATGGTTATGTCACGAAGGCAAAAGAATTAGGAAAAACCTTGGATGAATCACTTTTAGTACGAAAACTATTAGACTCCACACCAGATAGATTCATTCAGATAGTAGCATCCATAGAACAAACAAGTGATCTAAACGATATCACCCTAGATGAGATCACTGGAAAACTTAAGGCATTCGAGGAAAGGATAAAACTCCGAAAGGGAGGACAAGTAGAAAGCCAGGATAATTTATTATTCACACAAGGCGAACACTCTAGAAATAAGAAACAGTTCAATAAGTATAGGGGTAGATCAAACTACTCACGAGGAAACTGGCAAAACAAAGGAAATAGAGATAACTCGAATGGAGAGAATTCAACCCACAATGATAAGCCCAATAAGAATAAAGGTGGGTGGAAGAAAAAGGTGAAATGTTTCAATTGCAGGAAACATGGACATTTTAAGAAAGAATGTAGAAGTCCAACAACAACTCAGGAACAATCAAACCTTATCTTAGAAGACGATGAACCATCACTGTTAATGACTACACATGAAGAAGTCCTAATAAATGAAGGACAAATACAACCCGGAAAGTATGCTACAACAGATGTTAGCATATGGTACTTAGATAATGGTGCAAGCAACCATATGACCGGAACTAAGAGTCATTTTAAGGATATTGATGAAAGCATCACTGGACGCGTTCGCTTTGGAGATGGATCGTATGTAGATATAAAGGGTAGAGGTTGTATATTATTAGGATGTAGAAACAATGAACAAAAGATAGTTTCAGAAGTTTACTACATTCCAAACCTCAAGAGCAACATACTTAGTCTAAGACAACTCACTGAGATAGGTTGTAAAATCATCATGGATGGAAACAAGCTGACTTTGTATGATAAGAATAAGAAGTTGTTGATGAAGGTAGAAAGATCTAAGAATCGACTTTACAGTATTAGACTACAGATAGAAGCACCTATATGTCTCTTAGCAAATGTGGATAACCAAGCATGGTTATGGCACGCTAGATTAGGTCATCTGAACTTTGACGACATCAACAAGATGACAAGAAAAGGTCTAGTAGAAGGAATACCAAGAATAAATCATGCAGGACAAATATGTGATGCATGTTTATTAGGAAAACACAGCAGAACACCATTTCTGAATCAAGCTAAATTCAGATCCAAGAATCCTTTGGACTTAGTTTATGGAGATCTTTTTGGTCCCATAAGTCCAGCATACCACACATTCTGGAAAGAAGCTCATCTTCTTATTAGTAGATGACTGTACACGTTTCATGTGGGCTTACTTTCTAACATCGAAAGATCAAGCATTCAACACATTTAAGGAATTTAGACAGAAGATTGAAATGGAATTAAGGTTGAAAATAAGGATGCTAAGAACAGATAGAGGAGGGAGGTGAATTTACATCAAATGAATTCACCAAGTACTGTAAGGAGAATGGAATAGCACTACAGTTAACAGCACCATACTCACCGCAACAAAATGGAGTAGTTGAAAGAAAGAATAGGACGGTGTTATCAAATACTAGGAGTATGATGAAAGCCATGAAGTTACCCTTAACTTTTTGGGCGGAAGCAGTCAAGCACGCCATTTATATACTGAATAGGGTACCTACACGAGCACTGGAAGATAAAACACCGTATGAAGCACTCTATAACAGAAAACCAAATCAGGAAAACCTAAGAATATTCGGATGCACAGCTTATGCTAAGATAACAATCCCTCACTTGAAGAAGTTGGATGACAGAAGCATACCGATGGTTTATTTAGGAGTAGAGGAAGGATCAAAAGCATATAGGCTATACGATCCAGTAGGAAAAAAGAAACATGTTAGTAGGGACGTAAAGTTTATAGAAATGAAACCATGGGACTGGGATAAGAGTGAAGAGGATACAAGTACACAAGACTCATTTTGGGCTAGTTTTGTGGTAGATGGAGTTGACAATGGAATTCCTACACAAGTCAACTTAGAAAACAATGAGAACCCATATCCAATACCGAATCCATTACGAGATCCGACATCAGAACCAGATTCACCAGTCACACCACCAACATACAATTACGACCCTAACTCTGAAGAGGAAGCAGAAGCTACCATTAGCTCATTAGGAAGCTCACGACATAGATATGATCACAGTCCAGTACGAGGTTTAAAAGATTTAGTAGAAATTTATGAAACTGCACAACCAGTAGAAGCACCTAGCTTATTCTTCACAGAAGAAGAACCTCGTAACTACAAGGAAGCATCAAAAGATGAGAAGTGGATTGAGGCCATGGAGATTGAATTGGATTCAATAAACAAGAACAACACATGGACTCTTACCACATTGCCTGAAAATCAGAAGGCAATAGGACCCAAATGGGTTTACAANGTAGAAGCACCTAGCTTATTCTTCACAGAAGAAGAACCTCGTAACTACAAGGAAGCATCAAAAGATGAGAAGTGGATTGAGGCCATGGAGATTGAATTGGATTCAATAAACAAGAACAACACATGGACTCTTACCACATTGCCTGAAAATCAGAAGGCAATAGGACCCAAATGGGTTTACAAAACCAAGAGAGATGCACAAGGAAAGATCATCAAGTATAAAGCAAGATTAGTAGCAAAAGGTTATGTACAAGAACAAGGAATAGACTTTGATCAGGTATTTGCACCAGTTGCTAGGATAGAGACAGATCGATTAATATTAGCACTAGCAGCATATCATGGATGGCAAGTACACCACTTAGATGTAAAATCAGCATTCTTACATGGAGAACTGAAGGAAGAGGTCTATGTTACACAACCTGAAGGTTTCATTCAACAAGGAAACCTTGGAAAAGTCTACAAGCTAACCAAAGCTTTGTATAGCTTAAGACAAGCACCGAGAGCTTGGAATGTGAAGCTTGACAAAACCTTGAAGTCATTAGACTTTAAGAAATGTAATCTCGAACAAGCAGTTTACACAAAGAGAAGCAAAACTTCTACACTGATAGTTGGAGTATATGTAGATGATTTAATAATCACGGGAACTCCAAAGAAGGAAATAGACTTGTTCAAATCCCAGATGGAAGATAAATTTGAAATGAGCGATTTAGGACTGCTAGCATATTACCTTGGGATAGAAGTTACACAGACAGGAGGAGAGATTACAATCAGGCAAACTGGATATATTAACAAGATCCTAAAAGAGACAAATATGATGGATAGCAATGATACCAAGATACCATTGGATCCCGGCACTAAGTTGGTCAAGGCGGAAGATGGAAACCCAGTTGACGCAACTTATTACCGTAGCTTAATCGGAAGTCTCAGGTATTTACTACATACAAGACCGGATCTTAGTTACTCAGTCGGACTACTCAGCAGATTTATGCAAGAACCAAAGGACCATCATCTGAAGGCAGTGAAACAAGTAATCCGATACATCAAAGGAACGAAGGAACATGGAATAATATACAAGAAGGAAGGCGGCTGCAAGATAACAGGTTATAGTGACAGTAGTTATGGAATCAATACCGATCAAGGAAAAGGAACTACTGGAGTCGTATTTTACTCTGGTGAGTCACCTATCACGTGGTGTACTCAGAAGCAACCAATAGTGGCGCTCTCATCATGTGAATCAGAATTCATGGCGGCTACTGCAGCAGCATGTCAAGCCTTATGGTTAAAACGTTTACTTAGTGAACTAACTGGATTGGAAGAAAGAAGGATAACGCTTAGAGTTGACAACGTATCAGCTATAGCACTCGTGAAGAACCCAGTATTTCATGGAAGGAGTAAACATATAGACATTCGCTATCATTTCATTCGGGAATGTGTAGAGAATGGTCATATTAATGTGGAACACACTAGCGGAGAACTACAAAGAGCAGATATCTTAACGAAAGCTTTACCAAGACTCAAGTTTACAACTATGAGACAAATGCTCGGAGTACAAGACCTTGGACAAAGCAATGATCAAGATTAAGGAGGAGAATGTGAACCAAAGTATAATCTCGACATGGCTTTGAAGGAAAACTTGAAGGACCGAATGTGTTAATTAGAAAGTTAATAACCGCTTGGCGGTTAAGTTAGTTAAAGTAGTTAGTATTTTCTGGACATAAATGAAGGGACATGTCGTTTGGCATGTATCTATTCGAATGGTTGTGATGGTTGGAACGCAACCTTTCACAAATTATATATATGTACAAATCTGTATCGTTATTCTAGTTGGACGAATTAATATAAGTTATCTTTAGTATATTGTTTGCAAATCTGATTCGACTCACACACAAACCAATCGATCCAAACACAACTTCACAGAAACTTTGGGACAACAACCCAACAACACCCAAACTTATATAATCGTAAAGGCCTAATCCCTAGATTTTTCTTTTCATAGCAGATTATGTAGGCAAAAGGTGTTTAAGAGACATATGTAACTGAGTTAACTTATCTTCTTTTCTTTATATCCACCACAACTGTAAACAAATAATGGAACAATATTTACTAACCAGTATATATATTGCATTCCAGTCATATGCCTCTTCGTATAATCTAAAGACCTTGTTCCTTTGCGGTCCAACCATTTTCTTTATGTCATGGTTTAGAAACCCTATACAACTGATTTTTAAGGGACTAAAGAGCCTAAAACCACAAAGTAATGATAAAACTGTATTCACTAACCAATAAGAAACCAAGATGAATACTGCAATCAGATGTTACTCCAACTCAAAATTTACATGTTTAATGATAACAGCGACTAAATTAGCATGACAACCCAACTTTGGTGTTTAACTGTGATAAAACCAACTGTATGTCTCTTAAGAAGTCCTTACTATCGTGTCATATCATATTACAATTGTCTCAATTAATTTTTTACTTTGAAATTAAACCCAACTTGAAATTTATATTCATACTTTTTAAACATCAAGCTCATATATAGTTGTAACAGACGGGATACATTATTGTACACGTATATGATATCTTTTATATATCTTTTATATAATAAAATAAAACCCAAGTGGGGACTTTTCCATTTTGAAAAACTCAACCTTCCCTTATTAAGTAATATTTTAATTATTATTTTAATTATAATTTTTTATTATTAATGATAATCATTTAAAAAGTTTAAGCATATCGTTAATTGCATCTTATCTTTATTTTTTTTGTTTATCTTTTACTTATGTAGTATATCAACAAATCAAATTTATTATAATTGTTTATTATTAAAGATAATCATTTAAAAGTTTAATCCTATCGTTATTTGCATCTTATCTTTATCTTTTTTGTTTATCTTCTACTTATTTAGTATATCAACAAAACAAATTTAAAGATTAAATTATTTGTTTTTTAATAAATAAAAATATATCATTCAAAAAATTTTAATAAAAAAACCCGCGCGTGCGCGGGTATTATACCTAGTATAATATAAAATAAAACCACTAGTGGGTACTTTTTCATTTTGAAAAAAAAGAATATTTCCTTATTAGGTAATATTTTGAAAAAAAAAAAAAAAAAAGAATATTTTTAAGTTTTAAATTTGTTTTGTTGATATACTATACAAGTGGAAAATAAATACAAAAAATATAGATAAGATGCAACTAATAAGGATTAAACTTTTTAAATGATTATCTTTAATTATAAAAAACTACAATTAAAAATCATAAATCAAACAAAATAAAAATTAAATTATTAGATTTTAATAAATAAACATATATCATTCAAAATTTTTTTAAAAAAACCTGCGCGTGCGCGGGCATTATAGCTAGTTTATTACTAAAGATATATCGTCATTCTTAAATTAGAGCACAATAACATACATTTTTAATTGATTTCTTAACTAACATACATAATACAGTATACGTTTAAAGTGAATGTGGTAATTTAAAAAATCAATCCTGCATGCAATCAATGACGTCTTTAATGTCGTAATATATGCATAATATAGCTTGGCGGTTTCAGGAAAACATTTCTTAAAAAAGAGGCAAGTCAAGATAAATTCACTCTAAAATCAATAACGAACGATAAACTCTCACTCATTTGGAAAGCTAATCACTCAATCCATATCCATACTTTATTACTCTTTTATATATTTATATTTCATCATCATCATCATCATCTTATAAATATATTCACGAATCTTCGGTGACACTTTTGTCCTACTTGTCACACAAAAACACAAACATTTGATCAAATCAATAAAACAAAAAAATGACTCAGAAACATGAAGATGAACCAGCTGTTCCAATCTATTCAACACTTGACGAGGTTTATGGTGATGGATCACAGCTTGAAGAAGCTCAGCTTCGGTTTAATGTTCTTAATGACAAGTTTAAGGATGTTTTTGGTTGTGTTCCTGATGTTTATGCACGTGCTCCTGGTTAGTTTCTAGAATGTTCTTGATCTCTTTAATTATGGGTGTTTGTTTGATATGGGTTATGTGGGATTTTAGTTATTTTGTACTTATGTTTTAGATTGATATATATGATCCATGTTTCTTGATATGAATTTTAGAGGATCAAAGTATTTCTAGTGTTTCAAGTTGTTATACGGAATTACGTAAAAGGGTTTTTGAGTTTGACAAAGAATTTGGAAAAACTAGATGTTGGGAGTAGCTGTTTGTTTTATACATGTGTTTTGGTAACGTAGTTGTATGTGTAATTATAAAGTGTAAAGACGAAAAAGCTAAATGCTAATGCTAAATGCTTTTTCAACGACTAGCATTTGAGAAACATTGTTTAGAAAAGATAAATGCCGGTTGTCAAACAAGCTTTTAATTCTAAACGCTCTTATGATGACTCTTGGTAGAGTGTCGGCCCATACTGGAATCAAACTAGAATCAATAAGTTTTTTAAGTCATCGTTGTAATAACATGATCATGACCGTGGCATGGTAAAAGCGAATGCATGAAGTGGTGGATGAAAATTGTAAATACCTTGAGGTCAAGAAGACGCTGTTTTTTTATATATATATATATATATATATATATATATATATATATATATATATATATATATATATATATATGGGGCACGTTCAATGCAGACCACTTTTTTGTTACAATTTACATAACCACTTTGGGACCAATGAGAATTTAGTATTTTTAAGTCTTTTTATTAAATACAAAAGGGCATAATAGTAAAATACATATTTCCACTTTTTTGATTTTTTTAAATAAAAAAACGTTTTTGAGTCCCTAGATTTTCGGGACTTTTTTTTTTTTTTTTTTTTTTTTTTTTTCATACATGTTTTCTGAAAAAATTGAATGTGCATGCATGTCTTTTTTTTTTTTTTTTTTTTTAATCATACATGGTTTTTTGAAAAAGAATGTGCATGCATGTTTTTTTTTTTTTTTTTTTTTTTTTTTTTTTTTTTTTTTTGAAAATTTACATATGTTATGTTTCAAGTGTACATTATTTTATCTTTGAAATTTATAACTAAAAACACAAAATATACATGTAACCTCTAAACTTATAACCACCCAAAAAAAATAAATAGTATACACAAAATTTGATATCAAATGGAACACAATTCAAATACAAATATATCGTAGTAAAGATAGATGTGGACATTATTCAAAACATGTGTGCACTCTTCAAAAAACATGTGTACACTCTTCCGTATCTCATTATACACTTGTGTCTTGACATCTTTATCATGATCAACACTTGTGCACGCTTTTCTCGTCCAATTCATTTAAACATATGTGCACGCCTTCCAAGAACATATGTGCACGGTGCGCTTTCACATCAAATTCATTAAAACATAAGTGCACGTCTTCCAAAATCATATATGTTTTCGATCCCCACATAAACTTCAAACGATGGCGTATTTATAGAGCACCAAAAACACAATACCTGTTTCGAAACAAAAACTAAAAAATAAATATTTAATCATATTAATAATAGCTAATGCAATTTTAAACCATAACAAATAGAATATCATATATGCACAATCTTTGTCTTTATCAAATAAAGAGTCTAGATGAAGTTTATAATTACAAAAATTAGCACCAACAACTTACAATCCACAAATCTTTGTATACTACTACACGGCAACAATAAAAGAACAACAAATTAAGTGCTCTTAATCCTTAACCTATTGCTATAAAAATTAAGTGTTTTATCCCCACTGACCCACCAAAAACAATTATCATCTTTTAAGGTATCATCATTCTGATTTAAAAGTAAATATATAATAATTTAATCTACAAAGGTTGATCATAAACATATAGATATGAAACAAGTTACTTACAAATGAAGTTGTTTCACAGTAATATCTCAAAGGTGATATGACGTCCTTGTACTTTTCTCCATTGTTTAAGATCATTGACCACACATCAATTATAATCAAATCTAACCTTTTTCCAGATACTATAGATTCGATCAAATCCGGGTAAAGTTTTCTTTTCTCCTCGGAAGCAAAGATTGGTTTCTTGAAAAGTCAAATCAAGATTTAATCTTTGTAAGTTTGCTATGGTTGCTTTGTTCTACGCAGCCAACAAAATTAAAACCCGTATGACACATATAAATCTTGCACACATGATTGTTTAACAAACGTGAGAGGGCTCCGTTGAACCGATCAACATCCGAAACACACATGATTGTTATTTATTTTTATTTTTTTTGGTGGCCGAATAATAGATCTTGGGAGGAGAGGCGGCGGTTGGATTTTGTGTGAGATTAGGTTTACAGAGAACATGGGAAGTGAGATAAATTAGTTTTAAGCATTTTTTTAGGAATGAATATCAAATACCCAAATTGCCCTTTCAGCCTTTTGTTAAATTAAAATAGAAACCTTCATCTTTTATTTAATTGCAATTTTGGCACTTTTTATTTTAACCATTGATCAAACTCATCCAATGGCCCAGATTGGTTTATATGGTTCTGTAAAGTTCTGTACATAAAACTGGTTCTGCATTGAACGCTACACATATATATATATATATATATATATATATATATATATATATATATATATATATATATATATATATATATATATATTTATATTTTTTAAATAACATTAGGAAAAAGAAAGAGAACCTGATTCGGTTCAGGACGACAAACGGATATTATAGACATTTGATTTTCCATCAGTAGAGTCACCAATTACAAATTTTATGAGACCACAGTTTACCATATCTGACTTTGTGAATTAAAATGATCAGCTTCACATAGACATGCTAATATATATAAAGGTATGTGATCCGGCTGACTAGACATAAAAATGACGTTAAAGTGTGAATCTTTGAAAGTGTGTTGATATATCTTCATGTTTATGGTTCTTTTATGTTCTCTTGCCGACAATGCAAAATTTACAAACATGTTTTGGAATTTAGGAAGAGTGAATTTAATTGGGGAGCACATTGACTATGAAGGCTATTCGGTTTTACCAATGGCGATTAGGCAAGACACAATAGTAGCCATTCGGAAACGGGATGCAGGGGAATCTGAAAAGTTTCTTAGAATCGCAAATGTTAATGACAAGTATACAATGTGTACTTATCCTGTCGATCCTTACCAGGTAAATGCTTCTTCCATGCTGCAAAAACAGATATTCTGTTGTAATTTACGTCCTCTAATGTATCTTCTTCAAGTCAAGTCAACTAATTGATGATACGTAGATGTACCCTCCCAACCGTATGTGTCTATGCTACCTAAGATCATACAGTCCCATAAAGAATGTCCGTCCCTTTTACCTTTGGTGGTTTTAGGTTGGTCTGTCAATAAATTGTAGCAGGCAGCTCCTGCTTCAAAGTTGACCATGTATGCAATAATAATCGCTCCTGTTTACAGGTTCTGAGGGGGTTTCCAGGATCGAATGAAAAAACAACAACATGCCAACATCATCATAGAATCAATAAAAACGAAACATGAGAAGATGGGTTGAACCCTTTATAAATCTAATATTATATTACTGAAAGGGTTACCAAATGTTTACAGAAATCCTAATCTATATATATATGATGAAACGCTGCTTCATGTCAAAAGATACAAAGATTCACCAAAAAGTAAACGTTATAATACATCTAATCGTTATAACCCTAAACTAAATAACCGTTTCTATCCTATTGGGTTTGTTGGCCTGTTGGCCCAAACCAGAAACGCAGCCCTTTATTGGACCATTTATACTAACACGTATTTACATATAACTTTGGCGTCTAAGACATTAAAACCTGTCCAACAGCTCCAATCTTTGGGACCATCAGATCATTTTGTCTTGTTGACCCCATTTTTAAATAATTGTTCCATTTGTAGGAGATCGACCTGAAGAATCATCGGTGGGGTCATTATTTTATTTGCGGGTAAGAAATTACAAATCATGGTTCAAGAATTAATTTTTCATGATGAACTTGATTTCGTAGCTATTGTTTTTATGAAAACGGATTGAGAACTACTATTACAGAAACTTATGATCTGTATTTTTCAGATACAAAGGTTTCCATGAATATGCAAAATCAGAAAGGGTGAATGTTGCTGAACCGGTTGGACTTGATATCATGATTGATGGAACAGTTCCTACAGGTAACACTTTACATTTGGAATCTTCTTTTCGCAAAATGCTGATCAAGTATACATTACTGGTTTCCTCTTTTATACTAAGATAATAAATCCCTTTGTGTTTTAGCTTGATATCCTTTTTATCTGTGCAGGGTCTGGGCTATCTAGCTCCGCGGCTTTTGTATGTTCTTCTACAATTGCCATAATGGCTGCCCACAATGTCAATCTTCCTAAGGTATTCTTGTCACTCTTAAGATTCAGAAATGTTATCTGAACGTGCAAAATATAAGCTTACTATTGCCACGACTGACACTATAACTTTGCTTGGCAATAATGAAAATACAAACATGATACTATATCAGCATTCTTCTGACAGGCAGCCATGGCCAATATTTGAAACTTAATCCTAGATTGATAATTAAAACAATCATACTAATCCGTATCACATAGTTCCTATATATTTGGTATCTAATTATGAGTATAATATTGATTTATCATATTCATGAAAATACCATTATTGCGAATGCATGTAACAAATTCACCTTAAATAAAGTGACTCTTACCTATACAGAAATGTTATGTTGCCTCCCTCAATTTCTGTAGTTCCTGACTATAGGGATGCCAAAGTAGTTACGGAATAAGGGGTAGACTTCTGTTCGTTACTGGTTTAATTTCAATATAAGAAGCTGCTTAGCTAAGAGGCATGACCATTTGAGCAAGACGGTCTTCACATTATTATCCATAATATGCCTACATTAAAGGTGTAGCCTGACTCCATAGTCTCCATTAGGTGGAGTGTGAACTAATGGCTTTATATATATTTCAGTTTACCTACTATTTTTCTTTTAGTGCAGTTCTAAGCTATTTGCTTGTTAAGTATGTTGTTTGCATGATATTTTTATTATCTGCAATGTCAATAAGCTAGGAAGCTTTTGAGTGCCTAGAAAATGTTATGCTTTATAATTTTTAATTCTTTATTGCAGAAAGAACTTGCTCAACTTACATGCGTGTGTGAAAGACACATTGGGACACAGTCTGGAGGAATGGACCAGGTACATATGTAGCCCATGAAGCAATAAACTTTTCGAGTAACAAAATGCACTTTTTAGATATTTTGGCTACTTATTTAGTGATTAGATAGGAGAAGAAGTGACCTTCAATTAAGGAATGAACTGTGGAAAAAAACAAAATTGGTTTTTTTCTTTGATCAAAAGCAACTGCACATCCACCCCACCCGGGCGTGTCCAGTAAAGCCCATTGCTCCAAGTGGCCCCTATTATTTTTATCAAACTTGAACCAATTCTTCAAGTGGTCTGGGGCAACGTTGTAAAACGGTTACATCGAAAAAGTACCATCAATGAGTAGGCTCTTTTAAAACTTATTTTATACAGTAAACTTTTTTCTAACAACTGCAATAAAATTTGGAAAGACAGAGGGTTTGATTGTAATTTTATGTTGAACGTTTATTACTAGCTTAAGACTATGACCGTAAGGATTGCCATAAGCCATGAGTTCCTTGTTTGCGTTGGAGACATGGAATGGTAGATTGGTACCTGCACTCCAAATAAACGCTGCAGCTAGGTGGCTATCATTTCATAGTCGCCAAGCTTTTTTAGCTTCCCTCCTCAGCTGAAAAATCACTTTTTGGAAATACTTTCAAACGTTCTACGAGGAAACAGATATAAACATGATTTTGCATATAATTTGGATGTGTTCCTAAAAGCCTATTTAGTCACTCAAGAATTTGATGAAACCGATCCTTGAATACATATCACGCTTCGTTCATTATACACGTGAGAAGCTTCTCTGATAAGAAAAATCGTGGTAAACATTAAACAAGACCCCCACGATCACAAAATGAAACAAAAGATTTACATGAGAATTTTGGGACAAAAGACACTTCGCAAACAGAGAAAAAAAATATACGCTGTGTACATAGATACCCGCCCAGTATTGTTGCAAACAACATTCATTAAACTTCCGCAAAAAACTACCAGAAGAAAAGGTAATAGTTAACCAAGCGATAAGCCAATGAAAGAAATAAATGGAAAGTCTATCGATGGTAAAGCATAATTAGTTAGTTAAATGTAATTGAAGACAATCTTTGACAAAATGCTTTCAGATAAGAGAATATTAAACATACCTGGAATAATTTTGTATATTTGGCAGCTCGTTTATCACATCCAGTGAAGAAGCTGATTCGGCGAATATGAAATCTTAAGCTTTTAGACATGAATCTCTCGAGTTTCTTCAGCTGGTATGATTGGTTCTGTCTCAGATATTCCTGTAATGCGTATATAAATTAAAAATGGTAAACAAATATTATGGAAAAAACCCAAAACATAGTGACCAGGAAGGCAGGAAGCTAAGGGGTGGAATCTGGCATCATTAGTGTTTATAATTGTAATGATCAAAACAAACAAAGTTTTCCCATTAAACGAAAAGCATACATATTCCAATACAACAGCCAGGTTAGGGTCTGAATCATCCGTGATGCTGCAAGGATACACATTAAACCTTTCTAACATCAGAAAGTGTTTTAACTGTTTGATTGCTCTTCAGGCTCCAGTTCCAAGTTTTATGCCAAGCACAATCTGAAAAGTTTCCAAAATGCATAATGAGAGTAAAAAGATATATCAGTAAAATATATTATTCTTAATCATATATGTATTTTCCTACCTCTGTTTCTTTGTGTTGTCTGTGGGNTTTTTTTTTTTTTTTTTTTTTTTTTTTTTTTTTTTTTTTGAGTGCTCAAACTTTGGACAACAATGACTTTATTTTTCTATAATATTACTTGTTTTTCTATAATATCACTTGTTCATGCAAATGGAAAGCTAACAGATATATTGGTTATTGCTTTTCTCAGGAGCAATTCTATCAATCGAGGATTGACAATGGCACTATCAACAAGACTGATCTTGGTCTATATGTGTTTGCGTCAAAGCCTTCAAGTGGAGCAGCCATTTTTAAATTTTAGTTTGGATCCTTTCCCTTGTACCTTGGATGATTCAGTAAATTATGATATGAACCTGATTTATTTTAATTTCTTCATTTATAGACAAACTCAAATGATCACTTTCTGTCTTATGGGCATAGAGTAAGCTCGACACAAGTTGTTTTGTTTCGTGTAAAGTTCAATAAAAGTTGAGGTCTCCCGTTTCTTCATTTCCATGTGTCTGATGTTTGATACCATTCAACTTTACTGGATGGGATTGCTATATAAGTAATTGAATATGCACAGAAACATGTATAAGATACTTCCTCCGTCCCAATTTATTTTGAATTTGTTTTTTTTCAACTTTGATTTTAACTATTTTCTTTTGTGTTAATACAACAACAACAAACCCAATCCCGCCGGGGCAGGGTATGGGGGAGGTAGATACAATATGAACCTTTGAAGCAAGAGATGATGGAGAAGAGAGAGCGGCACGTGAAGTTGTGGGATAGCGTGCAAAGAAACGCATATATTTCTTTCTAATATTTGTGGCATGGAACAAATTAAAAGACAGATAATAGAAATCAAATCAAAGAATGTTTGATTGGGTGATCGTCATTCATTCGTAAATTTGTAGCTCACAAATTGACGCTTGAATGACACTTATATTTAATTCGTTTCCAAAATTATAACCCAGGATGACAGACCTTTGAAAAATTGACCAAGTTGGGAAACTTTTGAAAAAGGAAGTGTTAAATTGTTTCACAAATTATCAAAAGAGAATATTGATTGCTCACTTATTGTTTTAAATGCTACAGTAAAAACTATATAAATTAATACTCGATAAATTAATAACCTCGATAAAATTAATAATTTATACGGTCCCAACTTGGGACCAGTATAAATTTGGACCACAATCGATAAAATAACAATATAATAATTTTTTTTAAAAACATATTTTTTAGCTTACCAAAATTGTGAGGCAAATACATAAATGCACTTTAAAGGTAGTCACACTCTTTTTAGACACACATTCAATCACTTTTAGCGGGACAAAACTCGAGCATATTCAAAAACGGGTTTAAAAAATGAGTTGGACAAGTGGCAGCATGAGGTGCTAAGTTATCTTTAAAAAAAATTAATTAGGGGTAAGGCAAATAATTATTAGTGGATGTCCATATAGGGTTTTTACCCTACTGTTTATCTTATATATACCTCATGTATCTCTGACATTATAGATCAATTGAAGAATACTTTTATTCCCTCAATTCTTGTTTACAACACGTTATCAGCACGCTCTAAGGTTTGTCTTTTTTAATGTTTGATTTCTTACGGTACGTCTTCAAACTCGTTTCTTATTATTGTTCGATAAAGGAACACTGTATTTAATAGTTCTTCGAATAGGCATACCACGTATTCCTTATAGACTAACACAAGAATAATAAATCATTAGAATATAATATATTACCGTTGGTTATTCAGGCAACGTTAAAGGCATTGACTATTAAAATTGTAAAACTAATTTTGTTCAATATACTTACTGATTACATGTTTCATATTTGTTTATTCATTGGTTTGCATTCATATTTTATTTGATTATGATTCCTAAAGATAAATCTTAATCGATAATTTATATCAATTACTCTAAGCATATTTTGTTTTTATTGTTACTCGTGAGTATGAAAACTTGCATTGTCTACACAAAAACTATCATATGCATGATGTCGAAAGTAAAGGCCACGTACGAGGTGTATATTTGTGGTTGTTTAGTTCACGTATTTATTACTTCTTGGTTGTTCTTTTAACTGCTCCCCAATTTGTGCATGATAATGTGCTAACATATATGTTTTATGCGGTTAAAGACGGGTTACATTCTATACCCCGCACGAATTTGATAATAGTTTATATAATATCATGCAATGTATATATATCTATCTCACACTTGTACTTCTGTATTACTTGATAGTTAATTAGATGTGTTTGTATTTGGATGACTTGATTTCTCATACTATGTTTATTGAAAAGTATGGTTATAATTGGTTGGAAGAAAAACATCTAATATTGCTACAAATAGTGTTCAGTGATCGTTGTAAGATTTAAAATTGGTGAAGAGCATGAATACTCCTCAATTGACATTATCCGACTAGAATAATTTATATTAGGGACCTTGGCCACATAGATACTTATATGTGTATGTTATGTGAAGATATACTTCATACTTATTATGTGATGGCTAACATATATCTTTATGTGTTTAAGCTCGTGTATTTGCATGTTACGTAAGTACATATTATAAATTTTGGTTATAGATTTGTATGTACTTGGCCACAATAATTTTGATTTTTTCTCCTTTATATCAAGCAGTTGTTATATAATTAGAATTTGTTTATGAATATGGTTGATCGATTGATATCTAGTTTAGCATTTAAGTTGACTGTCGTTGTTACTGGTTTATAAAATAAGTGATTTGCATCAACTCTTGTGTGTTACAAAAATTTCATTATAAGCGATCCTTTATTATCAATTAGAATCCTCTTAAGTTGATGTGGAGTTTATGTTTGAACCTCATAGGTATTCTTGTAACATAGATTTTTTTTTAAATTGTTCATCATATTTGATTAAGAGGTTTAATACTAGGGATATACATTAAAATTTTATACTCTATTTTGGTCCTCACTCCAAATTTTCCTTATTTCTTAATTTAAAAGTTCGAAGATTAAAAACCATAATATAAGATGTTCTCTTCCATTTGTTTATGAGTTAATTGCTTGTTGAGGATACTAAATATGGGATCTCTATATTGTTTGCATAAATTGACATATAAGTTGCCTACACTTTTATGCTGATTAGATTGTGTTAAATTTGAATGTTACTACAAATGACTGTATTATTTCATAAATGCTTGTATAGTCATGAAGCCAAGCTTAACTTGATTCTGGGGTATGTGTATGTATCTTTTGGCTTGTTGATATTTAAATACATCACATGATATGGCTTTGATTGCATTATAGATTGCACTTTTAGTTTTTTTTCACATGTATTGTATTCAAATATTTGATTGGAGAGGTATATGTTTAAATGTGATGTAGTATTAAGTTTTTCATATTATTTGATGTTTACATAGAAAGTGCAATCTAAGTACATGTGGTCATAAACTAGAGTTTATGAGCCAGGATTATTTTATTGAGTGGCATGACCGGTTAGACCATCCCGGGTCAATGATGATGGGAATGTAAAGAAGAACCATAAGTTTCTTCAAAGATAGATTTGGTTGTTCTCACTGGAAGTTAATTGATCATCTATCATCACCAAATTAAAGGAATGACTTTGTCATATGAAGTTTTGGAAAGAATTAAAGGGGATGTATGTAGGCCTATACATCCGCCATTTGGATCATTTTGAGTTATAAAATCGATGTATCGTCAAAATGATCATAAAATACGCAACTTAAAGTTAGCGTGATTAGTGGCTCGACTTATAAAATACGAGCATGGTTTTCCAAATTATATTATTGAGAATGGTGGTGAATACTTCAAGTATTGGGCGATTATTGGAATAAGTGTTGAACATAAAAGTAGCCCATGTTCATACGCGAATTGCTTTTGTTGAAAAGTTTATAAAACGTCTTCAGTTGATTGCAAAGCCAATAATTATAAGAACAAAAGTATTAGTTTATGGGGCATGTTATAAAATATGAATTCGCATCTTGCCAACAATTTATAATGACTTCTCCCCATTAGAATGGTTTTGGTCACGAACCACATATGTTTCCCATATAAGAATTTTGTAAATGTGCGGTATATGTTTCTTGTAAATCCACCACAACGCACAATAATGGGATGTTGAAATGGATAATTCATTCAGGGGGAGAGAATGAGCAGCAAGAAATATGGAATGAATTATGATATAAATGTTGATCCTCACAGTAATGAATATGAACTTTAAGTTAAAGGGACAATTTATATTCCAGATCTAGTAATTGTCAGCGTGTTTGTGACCTAAAGAAGTGACTAGATCATATAAATGCTGCTAATGCTCCAATTAAAATGTGTGTCCCAAAAGTACAACCAATGAATGGTAGTAAGTCTATGGCACGGCTGCAGCGTAATAGACAAATCGATTCCAAATAAAAGTCATCGAATGATTAGATAAAATGGAGCAAGAAAATGAAGATGGTCAAGTCGAGGTAATAAGACCCCATAATAGTCAAGAGACACTAGACATGAAGATTATTGAAAAACCTCGGGTACATGAAAAACTATGAGATCTCAATAAATGATATATAATGTCTAGTAAAGTGTGGAATCGAAAAGTAACGAATTGACGTCGATATGGTAATGATTATGTAAATAAATAAGATAGCGCTATAATCATGGTGAGGATCATGGAAGCATACCTGCAGGAAGTGCATATGTATAAATGAATGGCCAAAAGAAGTAAAGACGCAAAGAGCTAATGAAAGATTAAGTCTCTTGTGACGAGACATGGTTACTGGGACTTGAAGTCCGTACATATGAATTATTGGATATGCATTGGTCTTTATGAGAAAATGAAATGAAATTTTGCATAAGGTACAAGTGATGGCACACGTATATTTTCTCAAAGACTTGTAAATGATCATGGAGATATATGTTCACATGTGGTGGATCCAATAATGTAGTTTAATATTGTATAAGTCTGGCAATACAAGAAATAAGTATGCGTCTAACATAATAATACAAGAGCTCGTTTGATGTTGAGATTCCTTAAGGAATATAGAATGCATAAATCACGTGTTATGTTTTAAAATTCTCGAGAATATAAATTGATCAAATTGAACAAATCAATGGAATGGAATAATGTAAATGTTTCGATATCTTTAAGGTACAAGAAATGTGGGTTTATATTTCACTAACCCATCGAATACAAGTTTAGTTGGTTTTGCAGATGCAGGATATATGTTTAACTCTCACAATGGTCGATCTCAAAATGGATATGTATTTACAAGTAGAAGAACAACAATCTCATGGAGTTCAATAAAGCAGACAATCTCAGCAATGTCACCCAACAATGCAGAAATTCTAGCGATCCATGAAGCAAGTCGACAATGTGCTTGGTTAAGAAGTGTGATACAACACATACGTAGATCATGTGGTATTTTTCATAGAAGGAGGCACCAACAATTTTGAATGAAGATAATGCAGCATGCGTTGCTTAACTTAAAGAAGTTCGTTCAAGTGACAATTTGACGGGATCTATTTACCAAGGCACTTCATATCTCAGCATTTAGGAAGCTAAGTTACAACATTGGGATGCTTCGACTCAAAGATCTCAAGTGATATAATCATCAGAGGGAGACAATACGCGCTGCACTCTTTTTCCCTTAGTCATGGTTTTGTCCCACTGGGTTTTCCTGACAAGGTTTTTAATGAGGCAGCATTTCCTAAGCGTATTAACAATATGGACATCCAAGAGGGAGTGTTATGGATAATTATTAGTGGATGTCCATATAGCCCATAAGAGGCCCACGGCCCAGTTAGCTATTAGGGTTTTTACCCTACTGTTTATCTTATATATACCCCATGTATCTCTGACATTATAGATCAATTGAAGAATACTTTTATTCCCTCAATTCTTCTTTACAACATCTCTTTTATTAGAGAGTATAAATAGATAGATTATTATATGATATATCCACGTACTTATGGCATGTAATTCTAACTTGATGTCAAATAGGGAAGAGTTCTTATAGTTTTTAAAGTGTATACTGCATGAATGTTTACTATAATTTGTGGGTAGCTATAGAATCTGACTGCGTGAACCTAGAAGAAGACGAGAAACAAAAATATAAGACGGGAGTTATTTTACATACCACAATTACGTCACATAATCCTCACCCTCCAAATAGTTTATTCACACAGATACGATGCAAATCAAAAAATAAATAAATAAATAATTAAAAAAAATAAAAAAATAAAAAGTCAAAATACGAACCCTAGATCTTCAAAATCACATAAGTAATAGCCCAAACGATTCGTGCAAAATCTACGGTGGAAAATGATCAAGTTTAACCTTCGATTCAATCTCCTACTCATGGTATAATTTATACTCAAAACTTCTAATAGTTTTGCTTTTATTTTCAAATTTATGAACATATTGTGTATGTTTGTTCGGTTGATGCTGTTATTTTGGTTGTTGTTGTTGTAACTCAATATGCTAATATGTTGTATAATTGGCGATTGATGTGTTATCAAGTGTAAATTAAAGAGTATATTTAGTTAAATGATGATAATGAGTTTGATTGACGAGTTTAGCGAATATGTGTGAATTGTGGTAAGCTATTTAGAGTTTATGCCGGTTAATTAGTTAATGTGATTACGATTAACGTAGAATTATAGTTAATGTGATTACAATTAGTAGATTTGGTAGTAACATTATCATTGTTGCATGTCGCATTTTGTTGTTAGGGTGCTAGTTTTCTGATGTTTTTGAGTGTAATTAGTGGATGCTTATGTGTTCAATTGATGTTGTTTCGAGCTTCATTTCTTAGTGTTAGCTTGTTAATGCTTTGAGTGCCATTTGCTGCTCATTAGGTGACGCTTTCATGATATTCTAGTGTCATTTGTTACTGTTTTGGATGTTAAATTTGTGTTGTTCGAGTGTGGATTTGCTGTTATTCTTTGTGTTTATTTGTTGCGGTCATAATATACTATGTGATTTCTGTTTTCATGTCACATCACATGTGATTATGCATACCATCACATGTGATAAACTATAAGTAATGACAAATTTGTTTTCCATGCACAATCACATTTGATTATGCATAGAATCACATGTGATAAATTTTTTTGAGATAATTGTAAGTTAGTTAGACTATTGAGTAAAGCTAATTGATGTTTTAATTTTCATGATAGTTTCGTTTTTGGTATTTATACAATCAAAGGATATGAACGAAGGGAAGATGAGTGATGACAAAAGGTTTGTTGTGTTCCAGTAATAAACTAAAGCTCAATTCACATTAGACCTTGTTGACATGTATGACATAAATATTTGATTGATTATGCTAACAAGTTTCGAGATGAATACGAATAATAAAAGAGTAATTGCATCAGCTCAGAAGCTATCGAGACGAAGAAAAACAAGAACAACAAGGCAAGGATCTGTTGCCATGTATCCAAAAGTCCAAATCCTCAAAAGTGAAGCTGTTCACAATTCAGGTGGTCAACTTGTTGCTACGTTTTCTGGTAGAGGACCTTGCAGATTTATGCCTGATATAATTAAGGTACTCTTTCTTTCATTTTTGTTAGCACTTATTGTCTTATCTAGTTAGCTGCAAACTGAGTTCATATATATTTTTAAGATTTATTGGTACTTATTTTGTGTCATTAGATATGTCATCGTTTGGTAATAATTGGCTTTAGCATAGATATTGTCTACAAAACATATCTAAAATGTATTTTTACGGATTGTGAGTAAGCTAGTTGTCCAAGATGTCACCAAAATTAAGACACTAGACCGTATAGGTTTATCCTGGTTTGTGTTCAAGCCGGGTATGCTTCCATATACTTGTCAAATAAAAAATAAGATAAAATTATTAAATTTAAAAGGATTTTGTGAAATTTTAAGTGACACAAAAAATGGTTACTTATCCTGACATATTAGATTTTGTGTTACTTAATATTTTAATAATCACAATACTTAATATTGAGCATGTTTAAAATTTAAAATACATATTAGCACTCTTGGTCTTGGAACTCGATAGTTCCTGGCTTCCCGCAAATCAAAAGACCCAATTCTAATTAGAGAAGTGATTGGTATGCCTAAATGGCATGCCTAATTACATGCCTAAGAAGGATCACTTGACACATGTAAAAATAAAAGGTTAGGATGTGGAAAGAGAAAATGTACATCTTATGTGTCAATTTTGAATGGATTAGGCATAAAATTAGTCATGTCATTTAGGCATGGCAATCATTTTTCTTCTAATTAAAATCTTTCAATATACGTGAGTTTTTCATGAAGCTTTTGCTTCAGTTTTTTTTTTTATTTATTTTTATTTTTATTATTTTTTATTTTTTTTGTAGAATCCATTATCATTATCATGCAACTCTTCAATCAAGAATTTGAAATTCTTAACATCTCTCCCTTCTCAAATTGTCATTTGCTTCTATTTTTCTTACTTTTGTTTTCTTTTATGCTTCATGCTTTGATGACCTATATTTTTGTGCTTGATGAAGAACCTTTAGATTTACATCATCTCAGATTTTTTATAATTCTTTTTAACAGATACGATGAAGAACCTTTTGACTTTAGATGAACAATTTACTGTTGTATTAAGGATGGTTTTGGACTCCAGAATCAATCTTTTCATCTTCATTTTAGTTATTTAGTATGTATCATTGATCCTCACTTTGGTGTTCTTTAAATTATGTTGTTTCTAAATGCCCACTATATATGCTTGATGAAATGTGTAAACACATTAAATTTTTACACTTTCTTTGCTTTGGTATGCTAATTTTTAATGTAGGTCAATTGAGAATCCTTATGTTCTTTTTCTTCTTTGATTTTTTTAAGATCATATGCATATTATGGCTATGATAGAGCTATTGGTTTGATTTCTTTTTTTGTGTTCTTAAGTAGATTTTGTGTAATTGGTGGTACCTAGAGAATTTTAGATAAGCATATTACATTACTACATGTTCGATCACAACTAAAACAATTTGTAAAACTGAAATTTAAAGCTTTTCAAATGCAATGGAGCATTTTGGTTGAGAAAAATAATACAGAAGTTAGTTTTAAACATTTAGTTGGGTGTAATTGTGAGAAACAAGTCTGATTGATTTTAACCTGACAATAAGATGTTTTGTTATTATCGCTGTTCAACAGATAGCCTCAAACACGTTTTCTCCATTTGAAGCTTGGTCAGATTTTTTGTTTTAAGTTTTTTCGATAGTTTAGAACTTAATTGTTGTTTCACTTGGTACTAAATTATGGGTTCCTTTAATAGGCAATTCCAAGGGTATCTTTTAATGTAACTTAACACTGCAAGTTTCTTTTGTAGGGTTTACAAGCCGAGTCTTAAGTTGATAGAGCTTGATGAAAACCGTTTCAGAAGGTATGTTATAGGCTTTAATAATTAATTTTAAAATAGGCCTTAAATTTTGAAGAATGACATTCACGAGTTAGAGTGTTCGGCCAAAAGGTCGGAAACCATGTTACTAAAAAAATAAAAATAGTTAACAAGTGTTTTTAAAATAGGCCTTAGGTTTGAGTTCTTTGTTAGTGATATGGAGATTGACCGAAAGAGGTATAGTTGTGTTTGATAATTTATGCGGAGTTTAGGGGCAACATACTGCCCAATTAGATGTCACTGCTACCTGAGCCACTAACAACTAACAAGCCGTTCTAAAAAAAATCAATTATGTGCTTCAAGGTTGACTTTTGATGTTTTCTTATCAAACAATATTCAAGATAAATCAGCTTCACTTTGTTTTAAATCAATTTAATTTAAAGAATGTTTGAACCCATTTAAAATGAGTATGTTTATCCGTATTAAAAGTGATTTAGTTGGTATGAACTATGAAGATGTAATACTCTGACCCAACAATGAGGTGTATTTAAGTTTAATACTGCAAGAGTTTTTAGTTGGTATAGTTTGGGTCTTTGTCTTTTGATTCAATGTATTGTATTCTACTTTGATTTGTTAGTTAACTTGGGTGAGTTAATTTATTTTGAAACTAAACCATTTTTTATACCAAAATAGTTAGAGCTTCTTAAGGAAAGATCTATGAATTTGAGTATGTTTCAGTCCTAATACACTTTCAAGTAATAGTACATTATACTTTTCAAACTAAAAATTAATTAAAATTTAGTATATATGTATATATCTGTTGGGTCACTGAATTTTCCCAAGCTTCCTCTAACTAGGATTTGAACATAAAATAACCTAAGTGTTGGATTCCCTTAAACGTAATCAAGTCACTGAGTGTACAGTCACTCAGTGAGTCATCTTCAGGATGCTTGGGACAAGCTTAAGAAGAAAAGCTTTCCATTCAGTGAGGCGGATTCTCAGTGAGTGGCACCTAAGCCAAAGAAGAGGGTGATGGATTCAGTGAGTGATGACAATAGCTCACTGAATCCCAAGTTACTCCTCACTGAAGCAACAAAAGTTAAAGACTGAAGAAAAAAGACATGAAGCCTGAAGAATAGGCGGGACAAGGCGGGAAACGTTTGAAGTTGCAAAGAGTGTCAGTATCCTTGTAAAGTCAAACTTTCCCTGAATGGCCTGAGTTCAGGATGGTGTCATATCTGAACCTCAGAAAGCACTATTGTCCTTAGCCCAAAATAGACTTATGTAACAGAGACAAAATACGCAAGCATTTTTGTCTCAACTAGGCTGATATAATCTTTGTCTTTATCATAACGGTTGTAATATACTTGTGTATAAATAGGAGTCATAAGAGAGAGTAAAGGTTGCGGAGTTTGTGCACTTAATGCTTAGACATTCACAAACTAAAACTTTTACTCTCTCCAAACAGCAACCATCCCTAAGATAGCTTAGTGGGTCTTTTGTTACTACTTAAGCATAGCTTAAGTTTAGTGAGGAGTAACACACCACACTTGTCATTTCAAACCCAAGTGTTTATTCCGCAAACACTTGGGTATAATTCTTTTGATTAATTTCTAATAAAGAGTTAAACGTTGAAAAAAACCATTGTTTCTTATCTTTTGCGTTTTATTATTAAGTTATTAATCATTGCATCATTATTCCATGGAACTTGGTTAGATTAACTTTGTAGTTAACCATTAACCAAGTAAAAGGGACCAACAAGTGGTATCAGAGCCTCTGGTTTATAAAACTTTCAAAACAACAGAGTGCTCAAAAGTTTTTCAAATCAAGATCCTACCATGGCTGATAATGATGTACCCCAACTAGTCGATAAAAAGGGAGGAAGCTATAATGCTACAGCTCCCCGACTTGAAGTTGGAAAATTCAACAAGTGGAAAAAGTGCATGCTTTGCTACTTGACTGGGATGGAACCTTATTATATCACACTGATTAATGAGGGTCAATATATCCCTAAAACTGCTGAAGGTTTAGTTAAACCTGAAGCTCAGTGGACCTCTGATGAGAGAAGGGTGGTAAATCAAGACCAACGCCTGAAAAGCATCATTATATCTTGTCTCCCTGACGATATAATGGAATCTGTCATCAATTTTTCAACTGCAAAGCAGACTTGGACTGACTTGGTTCATAGCTATGAAGGTCCCTCAGATACCAAGGAAAACAGGATCATGGACCTGAAACTTGAGTACAACACCTTCAGGGCCAAAGACTCTGAAAGTCTCTCAGAGACCTATACCCGTTACAAAACCCACTACAAGAAAAGGGGGTTTTTAGGACGAAACTTTTTGGAACGGTAAAAGAATCATGCCAAATACGCGTATTTGGCACTTGTGGGGTAACCGTGACAAAAAAGTAGGTATTTGGGACGACTATTAAGAAACTGTTCCAAATACGTATACATTTGAAACGTTTTCTAATAATGGTGCCAAATACATGTGTATTTGGAACAGTTTGAGTTACCAGTGCCAAATATTTATGTATTTGGGACGGTTGGTAGCAGTGGTGCCAAATTTTTATATGTATTTGGAACACTATCTACTGTTTATGCCAAATACTCATTTATCTGGAACGGTGCCAAATACCTATATGCATTTGAAACAATATCTAATGCTAGTGCCAAATACTTATGTATTTGAAATAGTTTTTATAGGTTGTGAAAAATACAAATGTATTTGAGGCGATTTTTATAAAGTGTGTTTAGTTCTTATGTATTTAGAACATCTTTAAAAAAAAACTGACCCAATTTACACTTTTTCTCCGCATGCGTTGACTATATTATGTTTTTATTATATTGGACATCAAATTGAATTTATAATCAATTTTATTATTTTACTCTAATATTCAATAGCGCTTCGCCATTAACTTTTAATTTATATATCGAATTAGTACCAATCATGTAACTATAGATGCATCGCTTTATAATTTTTAGTGAGTTAACTTTTGTTGTTTCTTAAATAATATTTTTTCATTTAAGGTCAAGTTAAAAATAATCATATTATATATACAGAAACTAATAAAATAAATGACTGATTAGGTCATTTTTGTTCAAGTTACTTGGTAGGGTGTGTCTTTGACTCAGATGTACGTGTTAGAATGATGTAAACTTCGTATCTTATTTAATATTATTAATTAATCAAGTATAAATAGATTACATGATATATCAATGGTAAACCCTAATGGGTGTCGGCTTCCTACTAATACTTATTTGTCGCCTAATAATCCTCCGTAATTTGAGTGGCGAAATAATGCAAGTTCGAACACGAGTGTAAACTATATTTACTAAACAAACAAAAACAAATAAGTTATCTTGCTAAGAGCACGAATAGTGGTAACACAAGTTACAACTTAACTCAGTGCCACGTCAGCGCCACATCAGCTTTAACACTTTCACTTTAACTCACAAAAAAACACGCTCAACAATAACTCAACCTTAACTCAACATTTTGGGCCCCACTTTTATCATTTTTCCCAATTATTTAAACAAAATACAAATTAAAACAAATTACANAACCAAAACCAATTTGTATAAACCCACAAGGACCAAACTGTAAATACACAAAACCTTAAGGACTAAAAGAAAAAAAAAGTATATCCCATCTTCAACCTCTCGAGACACACACACACACACCTGCACACACACAACCTGCAACACACACTAAACACACACAAAAACTCACCAATAATCATTTAAATCGGAAGAAAAGAAAAAAAAAAGATTAACGCCGCGTTAGTGTGGTAACGCAGCGTGTTAAATTGCCTTAACGTAAGCCTTAACGCAACATGGTGCAGTGGTAATGCAGCCTTAACGCGAGTTAAAGAGATGCCACGTAAGCCTTAACGCAAGCTTTGCGTTACCGCTGCTACTGCTCTAATGAATCCAGACTTTGATATAAACCGGTCGCAGTAGATACGGAATTGGAAAAAGAAGAGTTTTTTATTGACAATTGTGTGGAATTATAATTGCGAGTGATGGCTTGAGCCCGTCTGTGGGCTTAGGTTGGGTTTATGGCTTAACTGATGCACCTCTGACCCATTTCCCAGCCAGCCTCCAAATATTAGCTAAATCTATTGTCAGAAAGTTAAAGGCTTACCACTAAGCCATTTGATTACCGTTTATTCATATTATATATATCGATAGTTAATTAGTAATTTTATCAACGACATTCGTTGATTTTGTATCAATCAATATTCAAGCATTCAAAAGGGATACTCATTACACATGTGTATGTATTGGTTTTTTATGATAAAAAGTGAATACGATACATCTAGAAGTCGACTCGACTACGGTACAAGGCTAGATGATGCATCACACGCGGCCGCGCTATAGCATGCATAACGAAGAGTTAAGAGCAACCGATAGAAAAGCCTCTATATCATATTAAATTAAATTTACTTAATCAAATTAAGACATGTGAATGATATTAAAAAAGAGAAATGATACTTGCACCTAAAAATAGACCTAATTGTGGACCTAAAAACATGTGGCATCATACTGATGGCTGCAGACAGGGACCCAGTTATTTTACAATCCATCAGGATCATGTCACATGTGTTTAGGTCCACTTTTAGGTATATTTTTAGGTCTATGTATCATTTCTCATTAAAAAAGTATGTAATTAAAAAAAATTGATTGTACCATATTAAATTATTAATTACTCTATTTCACCAAAATTTGATAACTCCCTCTTAGATATTTTCATGAATCCCGCCTAAAATTTTCCCAAAATTTTCATAGTCCCACCAATTCGCATTGGCCCTAAAAATCTCCGGTTACTTCGCTTATTATTTTCTATCTTGTTTCTCATTCTCTCTATTGTGATTGTATGTTGCTCCTCATCCTCTCAAGTCAACAATCACCACCAACCCGAACCTTTCACCATCGTTGCTCTGTCCATCATTTATCAACAAATTTGGTATTCTAATGTGTTATATCTTCATTTCCGTAATCAATTTGAGGTGTTCAGGTGTCAATTTTGCGTTTTGGTGATTTTCAAATTTAGGGTTTTAGTGGACCCAAGTCTATATAACCTTGCAACATCAGATTTGCTACTATTTGTGCTTATTACAAGTCAATTTTATGCATTAAACTCTCATTACATGTTTATTTTGTAGTATTACATGTTTTTGTTACTTGATCTATGATAGCTTGTTTGATGAATGTTTAAAAGATAAAAATTTGCATAATTTTGCTTGTAACCTCAAGGGAATATGTCGAAACTGAATTTGAGGCTGCTTTTGAGTCACTTAAGGGTTGTTTCATATGTTTGTATATGGTTGTGATTGGTCACAAGGTTGATAATTCTTATTATTCTCTGAATTTGGGGCTGTTTACGGGGTGTTTGTTTCGGCTTATACAGCGGGCTTATGGCTTATTTGGCTTTCGGCTTATATTTCATAAGCTAATTTTTTGTGGTTTATTTTGAAACTTTTTGGCTTATATAAGCTTGTTTTGACACAATAAGCTTATATAAGCCAAAAAGTTTCAAAATAAGTCACAAAAAGGAAGCTTATGAAACAATTGCCGAAAACTACATAAGCCATATGCCCGGTATATAAGCCGAAACAAACACCTGATATAGTGAGAATTATCAACCTTAGTACTTGTTTGTTCATGGTTGTTTTGTAGAATAAATGATAGAATAATACATGATGCTTCATACCTTTATTATGTTTAAAATTTCTTAAGATTTTTGCAAGTTCAGAACCTTTTAAACTTTGTTAATAGTCCGTGATATTTGAATCTCATAATCAAATAATTGAGTTATCAATGTGTGACTAGGAAATATACTTACTCCTATATACTTTCAATTATAATTTAAAATAATATTTGGACTAAACTTTTTAGGGCTATACATCCTTTGTTCATAATCTTCATAATCTGATATTAAAAGAAATTGAGCTATAAGTGAATTGGTCCAACCCGGCCTGCTTTGGCCTGCGTAAAAAAGTTACCCAAGTATTTAAATGCATTTTGACCCGTATACAATGACCCTATCGATGCAAAATTATTTGTCAAGTGTTGACCTGTTAAACAGTACATGATTCACCCGCATTAAAGTTACCGTGGTTATCAATGCAGGTGGCTTTGACATATATGTTTACATTTAATTAATGTGATTTAGAGGATATTGCTTCTTGGATTATTGAGATGGAGATTATGCAGCTTTCAATCTTGGAATCGATAACTAATGTTGATTAAGATACCTCTTAAATGTGGACACTAGCACAAGGTAACAAGTGTTTATTAGAATCTTCTTATTATTGTAAATCACAGATCATTCAATAATATCTTTAATGGATCAACATAATCTTAGTATAAGTTACTTATGATGTACGTTAAGGATAGTATATTTCACCCATTTACTTATGAATGGGTAGCAAAAGCATCAGTGGTCAAATGGGTAAGCGGATCGTTCAACTTCTTTGAAAGGTAATCAGATTATTGCATTCATTAAATCTCTTTAAGGTTCAAAGCTCAAGTAGATGCGCATAGGGGTGTCAAATGGGTTGACCCGACCGACCTGATAAGGCCTTACAGGTCGGGTTGATTAAGGACAACTTAGCTTATCGGGTTTATCGGGTCAACCCTATATACCCGATAGCCTAATAGGGTCAGGGTAGAGTTTTAATTAGTTCGTTATCGGGTTGACCCGATAAGCTATAAAATGATCACTGTATTTGTAGGTCTGAACCCCATCAAATGAAAATTGATAAAAGAGTTCAAACATATTTGTTAAGCTATCTTTTTAAGGTAAGTACCAATCTATACCTTAGCCTTGTATTATAAATCTATAGCATGATATTAATAAATCTATAGGATGATATTAATAAAAAATTTCAACCCATTTAACCCTTTTCAAATGAGGTTGAAATAATTAGGATGATATTGAACCCGTTTGACCCAGCTCGTTTTGAGTTTGAAAATTTTGACCTGTTTAACATGTTTCTAATGTTGGAATATTATATGATGCAGGTTTATGATAAAGACGTTATCCGATGAGGTTTATTCGATCCCGTTAGTAATAAACCGTGTTAGTGATTTACATTGAGTTCTAGTTATGACTATGTTATTCTAAAGACCATGTTGGACGTATTATTTTTTACTTTATGGTATTCAACTGACCATGTTGACTTGATTTTATGGATGTTTAATAAAATTTGTGTTCAATTTACTTTTAGCTTTGATTGAATTATATTTGCGCATATTTGAGAGGTTGATATGAAGATGGTGTACTAAAACCTATTTGTAACGGAAAATGGTGCTAATACACGTTAGCAATGATTACGTAAACCGTGCTAAATAATTAATTGACGAATGCAAAATCGTGCCAAATGATTTTATGACGAACGCAAAAGCGTGCCAAATGTTTTTTTGGCAAAGGGAATAAAAATGTGCCAAATATGTTTGGCAAAAAAAAAAAAANGAAAGTGTGACGAATGCCCATTTGGAACGGAAGATTGTCAATTGTGCCAAATAACTCACTCATGGCACCCCAAAGTTAAACGTCCTAAAAACCGTGCCAAATACTATTTAGCACCATTAAACCCGACCCAAATGTATTTGGCACCCTCATATTTAGGACGGAGGCAAAACCATGCCATAGCCGTGCCAAATAGCATTTGGCACGGGTTTTTGAGTATTTGGCACGTTTATCCACCCTCCCAAATACCAGTTTTTCTTGTAGTGACCCTTCTGAATGAATTGACCAATGATGGTGTCACCCTGTCTAAGCATGAAATCAATGTTGGCTTTGTCAACTGTCTCCCTGAGAAGTGGTTAAACTTCTCTCAGGGTCTAAGAAATGCCAACCATCTTCAAAATCTTAAGCTTGCTGAGATTTATTGAAAATTTCTGTATGAGGATAACTTAATTTCTAGGAGATACCCTAAAGCTCAAGAAGTCAAGAAGACCCTGACCAGTTTACCCATATCTACTGCTTTCTATTCTAATGGTATTGTGCAGGATTTCCAAGAAAACTCGGAGGATGAGGCTGATGAGAGGAGCAGTGAGGAGTACTTAAATGATTTACAAATTGAATTTCAAGAAAGGGCACTCCTTGCAAACTCAAAACGTTTTATTAGTAGAAACAAAACTATTTCAAAAGCTAAAGCAAATGAAAACACTGA
>LBNU01019567.1:4508-76742 GCA_014162995.1 Artemisia annua
CACTCACCTTATACCTTAACCATTTATCCTACTCCTTTACCTTGTACTTCTTATGATTCTCTGGACTCTATTTATTGTATTTCATTCGTATCGTTTCTCTATTTTTGCTTTGTTATCTGTACATATCTGTACACTGAGCTTTGTAAGCTCAGCCGCATTTCTTTTCTTCGGCGGCAGGTTTAGTAGGAAGCTGGGTTATGGATGGAGAGTTTGCTTGCTTTTGGGCTTAGAAGACTTCACCCTGTTAGATACTTGCTGGACTTAGAGATGACTACAAGCAGTTATGTTTGGGCTTAGTATCTTATGTTTGGGCTTAGTATGTTGTTGCTGCCCTGTTGTATCTCGTACTTTGTTTAGTTTTCCTTTGTAACACTTTGTAAGCTTTGTATGGAAATGTATCTCCATTTAACTTGTGTTCTGATTTGACTCCATAATATTACACTTTAGCCCTTCTCGGGTTGGGGCGTTACAAAATGATATCAGAGCCAGGTATGGATCGGTGGATTCAACACCCGCGGAGCTTAGGCTATGACCTGTGAGTTTTGGACCATTAGGCTTCCACTGTAGGAACATAGGAAACCGCTTTGAGAACTTGCTTAAGATTCCCCTGCATGAACTTAAGTTTTGACTAGTAAGGAATGGGTAGACTTTAAGAGAATTCTTATGTATCTTTGCTTCCGCAATACTCTGATTCGTGCCTTACGTATAGCTGTGCCTTATGGAATCATCCTTTTGGAGTTAGAAAATTTTGCACCACCTAAGTTTTTCCCACTAGTAAGTTTTAAGGCATTTAAGATGGTATGGTAATGAATAATGCTATTTTGACTCTATCTTTGATCTCTGATCTGTTTGTTAATCCTTTTTGATACCTCTTCGGGCATTCTGAGAATCTACATGGCGATGATGTATTTTGATGCACTCCATGTTTGTATCTTGCTTTTGGTAATCATCTGTAAGCTTTTCGACGTTATTTGGTTTTGTTTTAACCATCCTTGTTTCCATGAGGAATCTTGTGGTAATCAACCACGGGTATAAGAATGTTTCTTTTCCCTTGGAACGATAAAAGTTGCTATGTTAATCTGCCTTTCTTTGGAATGTCAACTTCGATTCAATTTTGATATGGAATTGGTTGCTAAAGCATTCGAGATGCTGACGACTATTCTGCAATGTCTCACCTTTTGGTGTTTTGAACTATTTTGAATTCCTACCATGACTTCCGATCGTTAAACTTTGCTATCATTATTGCTCTGGAAACTCGTACGTTACTTTCGTGATTAAGAAGTTCTCTTACACCTATTTCGCACACCAAAGAATCGAACCTCATCTCAAGAATTATTTTGGCACTCTAGTTTTCGGATATGATTCTTGTTGAACCACCAAGTTTCCCACCGGAGGATGGAGCTGGATAGAACCTAAAGGTGACAGACAGCGGTGACTACCCTGGAGAGTTGATGACATTCCTCGCAAGACGGAAGAGTGGACGAGCAGAACGCAGGAACCTGTTCAAGACAGCGAACCTGGAGCTGATGAAGAACATGCAGTCTCACTTCCCTATTCATCTTGGTTGTACTAAGATGAATTGAGAGTGGAACCAGACTGGATGATGAGGAGATTGAAGATCGTACCAGAGATTCACATTACTCAGTCACATTCCAAGAAGAAACCGCAGAAGGCTTGAGGAACCAAACTCGAATTAATGATTCCGTTTCACTCTCAGATTGGAAGAAGGACGAAGACTGACTACTCGGACATAAGGAGATTTTAAATGGACGAATTCTTGAAGCGAACTTTACGATGAAGGGATTAATGTCTTGGCGACATGTTTCCTTTTGATGATGGTTGTTTGATTTTGTTACGTCTTTTCGAGTTCATGTGTTTTGCCAGCATCATTTTGTTAATTGATCTTTGAATAGGGATAACCCAGGAGTTAGTTGGACTGTTAGCTGGATTGGTAGATTTGTTTCACTAATTGAGATAAAATATGATTATCATGAGAGCATATTTATATGATACTAGTATTATGACGTCTGGCCAATGTGATAATACTTACGTCATATAACGTGCACTTGTTGTGTTCATAAGATGTCTTGAGAAGTGCCTTAGTGGAGATTTAGATTTCTGTTTTCGTTTGCGACTATCTGCGAATAATGAGACCCTAGGATTCCTTCGATCTGTACGTTTGATCCACCTTATCGCCGTACGTTTTGATACGTTTGGGTACTCGACACGCGATTGTTTGACTTCTGTGTTTTGATAAGAATCCTAAGTTATGTTGTAGAGCTTTCTGCCATTTGATGTTATCGATCAACCCGTTTTCTGCCTATATGAATTCGATCTATAAAGAGCTACACCTATGCCTTGCTATGTATATGCCTCTCATATTTGATGGATCTGTTTCATGATAATCTGTTATGAGTTAAAATATGAAGCTTTGGATTTCGAGAATGAATGTCTGTCAGTTTTCGAGAATACCTTTGAAAGGTTGTATTGAAGACGGAACTATTGGAAAATCTGAAGAGTTAAACTTATAGCACCCCCATGATTGCTATCATTCGATACATCCTCATCTGATAAGTTCATTTCCTTGTTCACGGATGAAATAACCACCCAATCCTACATCTTCCTTTGAATATCTTTTATGGGGATACAATTATCATTTGTTACGTTCGGTATGTGATCCTTTGATTTGGATCCAGGCCCGGCAGACAGCGGCCCACTCTACGCCTAAACCCTATTCCATGCCCTATAAATATATGGTTGGGATTCCCTTCTTCGCAGAACACAACATGTTACTCTAAACCTAATTCTTGTATGCTATATCGCATCAATACTAACTTGACCATCGGAGGTGGATCCCGGGGCTACGGCCTCGGGTCCACTCCTAACGGGTTCTCTTTGTTGACAGGTCTACCCAGGGCTCGAGAAGACGACGAACGGCCCAGGGAGAGTCGTCAAATCCAGCCCGCGCCAGATTATGTAACAACAAGTGGCGCCATCCCTGGGACATGACTACGACAAGTTTCGTGCTCTCACATCACCGGAAAGCAACCATCGAGTTCAAAAGCCGGTAACTTTAAAACCCGGCCGATGCGGTATTCATGCGTTAAGATATGCTATCTTTTAAATATTCATAAGATTTTATGTAAATTTTTTAACTTGGTAAACACGATTTTATCTATAGTCGCACTAAGTCCGCATGATCGGACCTACTTTATTTTTTCGCCGGGAATTAATTAGCGCACATAATGTTTTTTACGGTTGGTATGCTTGTTTGCACGACGCAGTCACGATAAATCTACCCGCGTTAGGCCGTGCGTTTGGACATCTTCGCAGATTAGCTACGTGCTATTGAACAGGCACCACGATGCTAGTCAATCGCCATGAGCGCACTGGACAAAAGCCGTGGTCATGTTATGTTCATCTGCAATCATCCACAAACGTTCGGGTCTATGTGGTCACGATACATCCATCTGCGTTTGTGCGTGCAATTGAAACTATTAGTCACGGTCACGGTGCGATTGAAACAACAATTCATTATTTATGTAGTTTGTAAAACCTCACGATAGGTGTAATTCGCACTACTATTTCTCTTATGTGTTAATTTCACATGCTATATGCTATATATTTCTTCACGCTAATCTTTTATTTCATTAGGTTTTATATGTTGCAATTCGCGGCATATACTTTTAATATTTGCATTAAGTGTTTTTCAGGATTTGAATAACTAAGTTTAATGCTCCTACAAGAGTAGCACCATCAAACTTGGGGGGCTACCAGGGTATATAATACCACTGTTTCTGTACACGTCACTCAGGTATATTTGGAAGCAGATCGTACGTAAGAGGTATTGCAAGCCCGGTACAAAGACGGATTTAAATATTCGCACCATCTTGCCGCAGAAGAGACGTCCTCTGTCGGTTGTAAAGACGGATGTAATGTTCGCACCTCCTTGTCGCGCACAGCGCGTACCTCTGCCATAGAAGCATGTCTTCTGTCGCACCATGCTGCATCGCTATTGGTACAAAAGGTACGCCCTTACCCAGGATGCAGCATACGAGATCCACCTTCACCATTGTGAGACTCTCACAATCGCAATGTCAGTGTTACCCCAACTATAGAACTATGTGTTCTTCTTACGGGGTCTTTACTGTCACACTGTGGCGGGAAACCTAGCATATGCGCATCCCTCCCCGTCATGTAAGAACGGGTGTTACTCAGGATGGAACATGGTCACCACGGACGCGCCTACAAGGTCGCGGATTCGGATATAGTCTAATGAGGACTGCGCCTCTGGGACAACCAGTGCGCACTGTCGCATTTGGACTGCGCAGTATAGTCCGTCCTATGCGCACACATGGGCCATGCCGTCATGGTTGATTGGGCCAACGCGGCCATGAACAGAACTTAAGTCTAGCATAACATAGCCATGCACTATGTCACACTAGACTTGGGGGGCTTGTGGACGTATAGTCTGGACTGGGCCAGGCTCGGCAGACAGCGCCCACTCTACGCCTAAACCCTATTCCATGCCCTATAAATATATGGCTGGGATTCCTTTCTTCGCAGAACACAACAGGTTACTCTAAACCTAATTCTTGTATGCTATATCGCATCAATACTAACTTGACCATCGAAGGTGCATCCCGGGGCTATGGCCTCGGGTCCACTCCTAACGGGTTCTCTTTGTTGACAGGTCTACCCAGGGCTCAAGAAGACGACGAACGGCCCAGGGAGAGTCGTCAAATCCAGCCCGCGCCAGATTATGCATCAACATGTACGATGTGCCTTCTCTGGGGAAACGAAACCATCTTTGATTCAATAAGAGCAAGTCATGGGAAACAGGATCATTCTATTTGTTGGAAATTTCTTTAAGTCTGAGTCTGTGCGAGTCAAACTACTCCTTTTTCTGTTCGTAGTTTGGTGTACCTTCATGTTGTTTCGCCACCTTACCGTTTGCATTTTCGAGGAAGAAAATTCTTTTGAGGGGGAGATAGTTGTAAAACCCACATTTTCATAACATGTTTAAATTACCAAATTGCCCCTATTACATAAAATTTGAATTCAACACTTAAAACAAATACAAATTAAATCCCAAATAATTATGATTTGCAACATATGAAGTATGACAATTTTCATGAACTTGTTTTATAGCTTAAAATACCATATGAAAGTATAAAAACTTACAAAACATTTATTTAACTAATTATACCTTTTATTTATTTATATTATGTATTTAATTATTTAAAAATAAAGATATGATCAAGGTAAATATGGAAATGCATCAATTCAGCATATTTGACTTTGACACATTTATTTTGGCTGAAAATAAATGGTATACTCCTCCATATATGTCGACATTTGCTACTTTTATTTTTATAAACTCTTAAAAAAAACCCTAAACACCCTCTAAAATCAAAATGGCGGCATACTAATTTCCTGGAGCTTCTAATCATTTTTCTGGGTCATATAATAAATTATGGGACGTGGGAAAATTACTTGCTAAGGCCGTGTTGGGCTGGTTCGATCGCTTGACATTTATTGATTTGGTTTTGGTCTAGCCGAGAGGCGTAAATCGATTCTGCTTATTCCACTCATTCTTTAATCCTTCTGATAATTTCGTAACATCCATTATATCCTATATAACGTGTGAAAAATGAAGAATTCGACCCATGCAAGCTATACACCATCGTACGAATTTTATTAACTAAAAACCCTAAAAGTCGGTTTTTAATCCTAGCCAACTAATGCGAATTTTTTAAGGTTTAAAATTAATTTATATCACTTCTAAATATGTTGTTACACGTATATAAAATAGGCTTAATGATTGTCGACATCTATTTTGTGTTTTACGAATTAAATTGTTAATCAGGTTTTAATTAAAAGGTTTTAAAAGAAAATAAATATGATCGGGGTTAAGGTTAGGGTTTATATGATTGAAAATATATTTTAATACTGGTTATGATTCTGTGATGATTACATTGTGATTGGGAAAATTCGTTTAAGGTTTATTGGGTAATAAAATGGTTAACCGTATGGATTTTTATAACTTCAAGGGTGTGCTTTGTAGTTTTCCAAACTTAAGGGATATTTTTTTTTAACATGTAATAGACCAGGGGTAATCTGAACAAAATGAAAATGAGGGTGTTTTGTGTTAATTTTGTAATTTGGAGGGTTAAATGGGTAATTATGTAATTTAATTAAATCGAATTGTAATTAATTAAATTAAGGGGTGTGTTTTGTAAAATTTATAAATTCAGAGCTGATTCGTACATATTTGGTATTGAGGGATATAATGTGCAAGTTTGGTAATTTAGAAGGTTTATTTGTAATTTCTATAATTAAAAGGGTATAAATTGTATTTATTTTAATTAAACGACTAAACTTATAAATTATGAAAGTAAAGGGGCTGTTTTGAATAGATATTATATTAAGGGCTGAAATGGTATACTTTTGATAATTAAGGGTTATAAGTGTTAATTTAAAATTAAACATGGTTGTAATTGTTAATTAAATATCAAAAAGGATGTTAGGAATACGTTTTTTATATAGAAGACTCGGTCACCCCGAGTATTGTTTAGCATTATGTAGCTCGTAGTATTTATCTTATTAGTTAGTAATTAGTATAGTTTAAGTAACACCGTGGAGGATGGACGGGTCTTTACCCACTGTACACCCGATCCACAGCTCGTAGGAGAGCGTTATATTGTAACTATAAATACCCCTTCCCTTGTGTGGGAAGGGTTGGACCTTTTCATACTTTCAATCTAATATTCACTAGTTTCTCTCACTAAAAGGCTCCCGCTTCTCTCTACTTTCTCTCTCTACATTTCTAGCTATTCGATCCATATAAATCACAAAGACCATACGTGTTTATGTTTATGTGTATCCTACAATTGGTATCAAGAGCCTCGGTTTCATCTTAGGGCCTTGGATTCACGGATTTTGGTTGGTTTTTGTGGTTGTTATTGGCTAGAATAGTTTTTCTTAAAAAACGCCTTGGTTTGACTTTGTTGATGATATATGAGGTGTTATGAGTGTACTTCCGTGATTAATGGTGTTATATTTACTTAGTTCGTCTGTTGGATAAGCTATATCTTTCGTGAGTTTGGAGTTTTGATGGATTTTGGGTCGTTTTCTTGTTAGCGATTAAGTCATCTGTGGGAGTTACTTGGTAGCGATTAAGTCATTCTGGGTAGCGATTAAGTATAGCGATTAGTATGGTTTGCTATTTTTGGACAACTGGACAAATCGCTAGATAGCGACTGGTTTGGACTTTTCTGTGTAGCGATTAGTACAATCTGTCGCTTTATGAAACTAACGATTAACTCTGCAAGCGATTAACTCTGGTAGCGATTAACTCTGTTAGCGACTAACTCTGTTAGCGTTTAACTCTGTTAGAGATTAACTCTAGCGATTAGCTCCAGCGATTATCTCTCTCTAGCGATTAGCTCCTGTTTAGTGTTTAACTAAATCCAGCGATTAGCTTTTTAGCGATTGGCTGTATTTAGCGATTACCTTTTCAGCGATTAGTTTTGGTTAGCGATTATCTTCTTCTTCAGCGATTAGCTACTTTTCAGAGTTGACCAAAGTTGACTTTTTACGTCAAAACTTCAAACGGCCATAACTTTTGAACCGTAACTCCGTTTTCAGCGAAATACCTGTCAAAACGACCGGAACAGGCTGAATATTGCGAGGTTTCATGACAAAGGCGGGAAACGAATTTTTCGAGGCCCAAATCACCTCCGGAGTGAAGTTATTGAGGTTTTAAGTTTTCAGACCATAATTTCACCATAGCAACTTGCATCAACCGAACCAATCATATTGCTTGTTGATAACTCACTTCTGGTTGACTCTTAGTGCGAATTGATAACTCATTGCTAGCTGATCAAATTTTTATGAGGTGACTATACGCTGCAAGTTGAATAGTTCTGTGATTTAAGAATTGCTGCAATTTGAGTTGTTGCAACTTGTCAAATTATATTGCTTGTTGATTCTTGCAATTTGACTAATTGTGATTTGACTTGGTGTGATTTGACTCGTTGTGACTTGACTTTGATAACTTACTCTACCTTGCAAAGTTCATCATCTCACACTCAATCAACTAAGTACTCAGCATCATCTCATGGTTTCTTCTTGACTTTGTAAAATCCCGCGAAAGATTCTATTTCTCGGTTTAAGTCATAGACTTGTAAAATCCCGTGCACGTTTACATCATGTCTACTACTTCAGATTCAGTCATACCTGAGATACTCAAATTATACGACATGATCGATGAACATAAGACTTCCAACCCTTCACAACAAATTAACGTGCTTGAGTCTGATAATGCTGCAATGGAATCTTCGTGCTCGAATTCTCAAGAGAATGAGTTTCAACAGCCAATTAAATTACCTAACAATACAAAGGAAAGTTGCATTGAATGTTTTCGATTACTTCACTCACATCTTAAGGTTCTCTTTGCACAACCAGGATATTTGGGCGGATACAAACGTGCATTCGAAACACTCTTTGGTCAAGATGTTGAGACCTTTACAGTCAAAATGATTCTGAACTTAGATCAGCTTCAACAACAACTTGACAAAGGTGAATTTTCTGAAGGTAGATCTATGGCTACATTATGTGTGATCAACACCCAACTCCAAGTGTTCATTAATTCGCGATTCACTGAGGAGTATGATCATGAGAGTCAAATGACGAAGAAGTGCTTTGCTACTTACACGGGAATCGAAGTTGACGTGTTCAGAGTCACACTACTCCAACTCATGGGTAACGTTAAGGAGTACATTGAGGAAAGAGCACAACACACACTTTAGAATGAAGACAAGGTGAAGGCATGTCGGATGCACTCAAGTGATGGTATTGTGGATTCGGGTAGAGCATCAGATGTTGGGTCAGTTGTCACTGAAGGCAGAGGATCAGAGACTGATAAGATTGACACTTCCAACAGTTCATTGACTCTTGTTGCACATGAAATGGATGCATATATCCGAACGGTAAAAGAACGAGTGTCACGTGATGAGGTACTCAAACTGTATAAAAGGATTGATGAACCGAAGATACTCAACAAATTACATCAAACTAATGTTGTTGAGTCAGATGATGTTGAATTGGAAAACAACGATGCTTTCCCAATTGAACAACATGTGAAGCACAACAAAGAAACTGATGTACCTAGTGGAGCATCTTCTGTTGTAAATGATGATAATGTGTTGCATGAACAAAAGATTCCTAACGAAGTACAACAAACAAACATTGTTGAGTCAGATACTGCTAATATGGGAAATAGCAATGTTACCCCATATGAACAATATGTGAAACACAACGAAGTATCTGTTGTACCTAGTAGTGCATCTTCTATTGTAAATAATGCTTGTGAGTTGCTTGAGATCATTGCTTACATCCCTAATGACACTCTGACCACGAGACTTAACATCCTTAAGGAACAGGTGACCATATATGAACAACGTGCAAAATTTGAGCTAACCGAACGTGAACAGAAAATGGATTGGCAAATGCGTGCATACATAACAGAACGTAATTTAAGGGAAGAAACATTGAAAAAAGAGTTATATTCTTTACAAAATCAACTTGGTCAAACTGTTAAACAAAAACAGGAGATACAGAAAAGTGTAATTACACTAAAACTTGATTTTCAGGAAGAAAAAACAAAACTCTTAAATGATTTCTCCAGACTTAAAACGTTGAAGAATAAGCTCGAAAAAAAGTTGTACACGCAAGGCCAAACCATTCAAACTGCTCAAATGATTCGAAAGCATAAAAAGTTATGTGATGAAAACAGTGAAAAAGATGTAGGTGAACCCAAATCTGATTGCCTTAGGAGCGTTAGAGTTGCCCAACCTGCATTATATGATGCAAATGTTATTCTTAAGCCTGGTCATGCCCCTCCTGATGTGACGTCATTTGATGAGACCAATGAGATAGAAGTAATAACTAGAGAGAAATTGGCTGAAAAATTAAAGGATCCTTTGTGCATTGCAAACAAAATTCTGTACAAATATGATTACTCTGAAGATAACCGATTAGCTATTTTTGTCCCTCAAAAAAGGTTAACCCCAGAGCAAGTATTTTGGAATATAGACTTAGAAAAAATGAAAGCAGAAAGACTTGTGGGCGAAACCAGTACCATTTTTAAGATAGCTGATCCAACGTTATACCCACAACATACACCCATGCATCTTGTCAATTATTTGCTGATTTTGATAAAACATGTAAAAAGAGAATTACGCCAACGGGTATTACTGAATAGGAAAGGGGTTTTGAACAAACAAAACAATGTTATTTAACAAAGGTTATGCCGTTCTTTAAGCTTCTCAAAGAACATTTTGAGGGTCTTCAAAAAACCCTAAACAAAGATGTGTCTGATATGAAAGAGGTGTATAAAACTGTGGAAAATAAGGAAAAACAACTGGCCATTGATCTTAAACACAGTGAAATTGAGAGGAAAAATGTTCTCATCATGAATGAGAAGTTGAGTGCTAATTGTGTTGCACAGGACGTGTTTTATACCGCTACTGAATCTGCTTTATCTGTTTGCCAATTTCATGAGATGTCTATTGCATTGAATGTTTTCCAGAATCGTGTTGTTAAGCTTGAGGGGGAGAATTTAAAATTGCGTGAGAAAATTCAAACCGATGACCATGATAACATGGTCAGGCATTTTTCAAAACTAGAGGTTGATAATCTTAATTTGCAATTAAAGTATCAACATTTAGAAGAAAGAATTAAAATCTCAAATGCCAAGACATCTTCGGATGCTCCTGAATTTGATGCATATTTTGAATTAGCCAAACGTGATGAAAAGATTCAAGCTCACACTAAAACGATTTGGAAATTGAGGGTTCAAATTGCCCAATTAAAGTCTAATAAGAGTGATGTGACTATCACCCATAAACCACAGTCTGTAGATTCTCAGAATTTTCATTTTCAAGACATCATCAACAAACTACAATATGAAAATGATTGTTTTCGAGCTGAAAATTCAAAAGTCAAACAACATTACAAAGAGTTATATGATTCAATTAAGATCACACGTGATAAAAACAATGAAAAGATAACTTCTTTGCTTAAAGAGAATGAGAATCTAAAGACTCTGGTGAAAGGGAAAATGCTAATTATCACTAGTGATAATGTTGTTCTAAAGGTTTTTGCTTGTAAGAAATATGATGTTGATGCTGTGAATATCCCGCTCCCTCTTAGGAATAATAGGTCTGCTCACTATGCGTATCTATCGTACCTTAAGGATAGTCTAGACATGCTTCGCGAGACTATAGAAGAGGATAGGACAGTGAAACCACAAGATAGTGCTATTCTAGATGCCTGCTTTCTCACTAAATGATCCCAGGAGCTCTTAGAATTTGCCATTGGTACATGTCCTAAGAATGACAACAAGCAAGATATATAGGCTCACTGCATCATTCTCGATGACTAAGAACAAGCATGTAACCTTTGAGGCACCCTTGGAAACTTCAGATCCCAACACATCTAAACATGTTCAGCAACTTGAAGTGAAAAAGACTAAGATTCCCATCAGTCCTTCTATAGGAATTAATAGTGACACTAAAGCTAGAGAGTCAAAAACTATGAGAAATATAAAGAATGATGAGACTTCACCAGCTAAAAGTGTTCCTAAGAAGAAAGTAGAAGACCACATGAGGAACAAAAAGTCGGTTTTGAGCACAAAGAATCATAATTCAAACCCTAATTCACTTTGCAAAACATGTAATGAATGCTTAATTTCGGTTAATCATGATAAATGTGTTGAGAAATTTTTGAAGTCATCCAACAAAACCCCAGTTAAGAAAGTTTGGAGAGCTAAACGAGTTAAGCAAATTTGGAAAGAAACAGGAAAACTATTTGCCAATGTTAGTTATCAATGGAAGCCCACTGGAAGGAAATTCACTTTAGGAGAACAGTGCCCTTTAACTAGGATAACTAACTCTAAAGTAGTGCCTATTAAGAAATGGAAGCCAACCGGTAGAACTTTCCCTTTAGAGGCCTATTGTCCTTTAACTAGGCCCTTTGCATCTACCAGTGTAACCTCCACCATTGAAACGAATGCACCTAAGGCCTCTGTGGCTGAAGAATTTGTTTGCACTAACCAACTGGAACCCAACTTAAATTGGGGATCCGGCACTCCAAACTCTCTTGCTTTGTCTGTTTTCAAATGCAGGTCGTACAAATCGTCCTTTGACATTTGGACTCAGGCTGCTCATAACATATGACCGGGGATCGCTCACAGCTCAAGAATTTCATGAATAAGTTTATCGGGACAGTTAGATTCGGGAACTACCATTTTGAGGCAATCATGGGTTATGGAGATTATGTCTTTGGTGACTGGATAATTTTCAGGGTATACTACGTGGAAAGACTTGGGCATAATTTGTTATCTGTTGGTCAATGTTGGGATTCCGATCTCGAAGTGGCTTTCAGCAAACACACTTGCTTTGTCAGAAAATTGGATGGTGTTGATCTTCTAAAAGGCAGTCATGGCACTAACTTGTACACCATCTCTATTGAAGATGAGGCGGCCCTCTCCGATTTGCTTGATATCCTTGGTTATCGTGGCTATGGCACCGAAGTGTAGGTGACTTGAACCTTGGTACCATCAATGAACTTGCACGCTAGTATCTTGAACAAGGTCTACCGAGATTAACGTTTGAAAAAGATCATCTTTGTTTGGCTTGTCAACTGGGAAAATGCAAGAAGCATACCCACAAACCCAATTCTGTCAACACCATCATGGAAGTTCTACACACCCTACATATGGATCTATGCTGACCAATGAGTGTGCAGAGTATAAAAGGGAAGTAATACGTTCTAGCTGTCATTAACTACTACTCTCGGTTTACATGGGTGAAGTTTTAAAGAACCATGGATGTAACTCCAGGGGTTATCATCATACTGATCAAACAATTGCAAGTGAAACTCAACAAAACCGTCAGAATCATCCGCACAAACAATGAAACAGAGTTTGTGAACAAAAAAACTCACTCAATTCTATGAAAGTATTGGCATCACTCAGCAGAAAAGTGTTCCACGCACCTCTCAGCAGAACGGCGTTGTTGAAGGATGAAATTGTACTCTTGTGGAAGCTGCTCGAACCATGCTAATATTTTCCAAGGAACCGATGTTTCTTTGGGCGGAAGCAATTGCTACAGCTAGTTGCACTCATAACTGATCCTTGATACATACTCTCCACAACAAAACTCCATATGAGCTGGTACACAACAGAAAACCAGAAACATCCTCTCTTTTTGTGTTTGGTGCTTTATGCTACCATACAAATGACAGTCAAGATTTGGAAAGGTTAAAAGCTAAAGCTGTTATAGGTTTCTTTGTTGGTTATGCTTCAGATCGTAAGGGTTACCGAATCTACAACAAACGAACCCGATAAATCTTGGAAACCATTCACGTCACATTCTGTGAGCTGACTGAGCAAAAGGCTCCTGTACACTTCAGTGCAGGACCCGCATCTAAACTTTTGTCTCCTGAACCAATCAGTTCAGGTCTTGTACAGAATCCCACTCCTGCATGTACATTATGTACCACCTACCGGTACGGACTTGGAGATCTTGTTTAATCCAATGGTTGATGAATAGTTTGAGCCGCCAACTGTTGATACACCGGTACCACCAGCTGTCGCAGCTCATGTTCCAAACGATTCAAAAGATCCATATTTTCCTATTTCAATTGCTCAAGATGCTCCATCAACAAGCCACTCACCATCATCATCATACATTCAATCTCCTTCCGTACATCAAGGCACTGCAGTCGACAAATTCTTTTGAAGTAAATCCATTAGCCCCACATGATGATGCTCCGTTCAAAAACACATTTGCTCCTGAATCTTCATCTGAGGCATCTTCTTCAGGAGATCTTAACACGGTTACATCAGTCTTTCTACCCACAACCACGTGATCATCACTGATAATGGACCAATAACCATCCGATTGTGAACGTTATTGGGAATCCTTCTCGACCGGTGTCCACACTAAGGTAACTTGACACACATGCCTTGTGGTGCTTTTATAATTCCGTACTATCCAAAGTCGAGCCCAAAGATTTCAAGACTGCTATATCAGTCGACTGTTGGTTTAATGCGATGCAAGAAGAAATTCATAAGGTCTATCGACTTGAAGTATGGGAATTGGTACCACCTCCGGATGGTACAATGATTATAGCTCTTAAGTGGATCTTCAAAGTGAAACTTGATGAGCATGATGATGTCCTAAATACAAGGCAAGGCTTGTCGCTAAGGGATATCGTCAAAAAGGAAGGCATTGAGTTTGAGGAATATTTCGCTCCGGTTGTTTGTATTGAAGCTATCAGAATATTTCTCGCCAATGCTGCAAGTCAGAACTTGACGGTCTACCAAATGGAGGTGAAATTTGTATTTCTAAATGGAGAGCTGAATGAAGTTGTTTATGTCGGTCAACCTGAAGGATTTGTGGATCTTGATCGTCCTACCCATGTCTACCGTCTGAAAAGGGGCTCTTTATGGCCTAAAGCAGGCGCCTAAGGCATGGTACGATATACTGTCAATGTTTCTCCTTGCAAATGGATTCTCCAGTGGTGTGGTGGAACTAATTAAGAAAGGTGTGGTGGAACTACACTCCGTGAGGACAGAGTTTCAGCTGGTAGATTACTTCACTAAGGCACTCCCAGGAGAACGGTGTCAATTTATTCTCCAGCAACTTGGTATGAAGAGTCTCACGCCAGTATCACTCAAATGTCTTCAGGAAGAGAATGAGGAGTAATGGATTCGCTTCACATATCCTTGTATATATGTTATAAAACCTAAAAGAAAATACAAAAATATAAAACCTACAAAAACCATAAAAATCTGAAAAACACTAAAATACCAAAAATAGTTCTTTATTAGGCATGTCTTCTGTTTATCGATAACATTTACGGTTCTAGAAATGTCATTCAATAATGGCACGGAACTTTAAATGAAGCTCGAGCAGAAGTTATAATAAATGGTTAAAACATGTCATGTTGGCTTGCTATTACTTCATATAGCAACCCGCTTTTCAAAATGGGGAAAGCATGTCGCCAAAAAGACGGTTGTTCCTCCCACTGGGTGAAGTTCACCCGGGCACGGATTACTTTATATTCGTGTTTCCTCGAAATAATGTACTTTTCAGTGCATTATTTCTGGTATAAGAAGAGAAATCTTCTTTGTATGAAAATAGTTTTCTTTCTATGATTCTTCAGAAAATTATTTTTAAGACACATGGTGGTATTGCATTGTTTGTAACTCTATTAGATTTGGATTGTTCATAATAATTGTTACTCATTCTATGACTATAGCTCTTTAACTAGAATACGGGTCATTGATTGAGGGGGAGAGTGAATTCAAAGTTTATATCATCAAACAGATTTCTTGGTTATCTGATAATTGTTAGAAAAGGTTTTGTAGTTAATGGGATATTTGATGTAGAGGAACTTACTAAGCTTTATCTCTAATGGCCAAATGTGTTAGTTGCTAGCATGATTAGGGCAATTATGTGCAATTTGCTTATAGTTTCCTAAGCTTTATGTGACTAGATGTTTCATTTGTGCCTCTTTGGAATCCTCGTGTAATCCCCTTAATGCTTCAAAACTTGAAATCTAAAAGAAGTCAGAAAACCATTGTGTTTGATGTTCATGTATTCTCCTCTGGCATCTGTATAATCTGATTGAATGTGTCTCGCATGTTGTTAGCCGATAATTGTTCATTGTTGTTGATTATGTGCTTATGTTCTCAGAATTTGCTTAGGTATGTAGTTACCGGGTTAGAATCTTGTTCCTAAGCTCCTGATTTGAATGTTGAAATATGTGTGAATTGCCACGTTAGTGATTGCTGTTTATGTCTAATAGAAGCTTGCAATGAGTGTTCATGATTGCTAGTTGCTCTTAATGATAGATAGCATCTTGACGAGTTATTTGAATGTGGTTTGACCATGATATATATATATGGTATTATGAGTAGGCAAGTTGCTACATGGTAGCGGTTTATGAAGAATGAATTTGTATGTATGTATATCTGTGTTGATATTCTTATGCAGATTCCATGTTCGATATGAATGTTCCTGCTCCCGTTCTAACCATTTGATCAGACCTTCAAACTTTACTGACTGGCTCTGAATTCACCACAACAACAACATCGGTAGCAACTACAACAACAACACTTTCATCACCACCACCACCTTCACTTCAACAAAGTATTAATATTCTGGTCTCGCCAAGTGGGGATCTACAATTTTTCTGGAAGTTTTGTTGGTGGATGGATCATTGATTTGACTAGTGACTCATTCAGAGAAGCAAAAAGGTCAAAATCATTTGTGTCATAATTGTTATCTTGTGCATTCCAAAGTAGTGTGATATCAAATGTTAGGTGTCAGAGTATGAATTTTTCATGAGTTTCTCGATTAAACTCCAAATCATTTATAAACTCATCATAACTGGCACCAACATTCTCCCTCATTGATTGAGGAGCAGTGACTAGTTCGTCTCATTATCAGTACATGTTAAAATCTGACCACATTTTCTCCCATATTTCTAAACTTATTTAAATCAATTGGGATCACAAAATCTCAAATGATTTGAAATTTTTTGATCGGGGGAGAGAATGTGATTTAAATATGAAATCTGATAAAGTGTGAAGTTTTGGACTTAAAAGTAAATATATGCTCTCCAATATGTGCTAAACTTTTTGAACTACCAATGCACATATTGAGGGGGAGCAAAATGGCTTGTGGTGATTAAAATTTTTGGCATCTCGTTTGAGCGTGGCTCAGATTTGACTCATGAATAGACGAAACACAACTGTTTGTATTCGAAAGGATTTATCCAACTAGAAAGTACCGTTTCTAGAAGCTCTTCTTAGATGTATACTTTGACGGGTCTAACTTCCTTTTTAAGGAATGTTTACAACTTCAAGTTAGTTATTAGGGCTAGTTATCACCTAAAAACTGATAATGGATCCCTTTAACTAAGCAACGTAAACGTGTCCCTAGGGTATATGTCTATTAAGAGTGGATCAATTCAAAAGTGCAACTCACCCCGACATGTGCAAATTTCTATCAAAAACCTATGAGCACATGTTAAGGGGGAGCATTTGAAAATGACAAAAACTCTCAAAGTGTATACAAAATGTGTTATGACTAAAGATGAGTCAAATCATGAACACTTTGAGAGAATTTTCAATGATTTGGTTAAATGGCGATTATGAAAAGATACCAAAAGACCGACCACTTTAATTTAATGCATGGAGTCATAAGGATGGTTAGGTTAGGTATGTGTTCCCATGATCCACCAGAACCGGAGGGATCTTCCCAGGGGCAATCCAATAGATAGAATAGAAGTCCTTAGGATTGATTGAAAAAGAAAAAGGAGAAAAGTGAGAAAGGGAAGAGTGCCGACTGAGATAGAGCTAGGACCGGAACAAACCCAACAAGGTTCTAGTGATGAAGTCTCAGTAAGCACTGAAGGGGTTGAAGAATTAAAAAGAAACGAAATGAGAAAGGGTGAAAAGAAATAGCCCTCCAATTATTCAACCTTATGGCAGAAACCGGGTTCAACTCGTCTGCTACTGGTCGTTACTAAGGTGACACCGGTATTGAAGACAAGACGTCATGGACCCAGTGACGCACTGCACTAAACCTTCTAGCCACTCAAGTTCTCTCAAAAGAGTTTGTTTCATTCTCACGGGGAACCAGTGTAATCTATCGACATATCTCTTAGAGATGGTTGATATCGAAGCAGGAGACCTCTCCCTAGTCTCCGCATAGGTTAACCAAATTGCACGTATTGAGTCTAGAGCCACGAGATGCATCAAAAGATCTTTTAGGAACACTTAATCCTTCTACAATAGCTGTTCAACATTAAGGACACCAGATGTAATATTTTGCATCCTTCGCAGATCTTAGCAATCTGCCAAGAACACTTATGAGGGATTATACATAAGTATTTCCCAGTGATTGAGTGGAAACTCCTGCCAGGGTTAACATCAAACAGCCCTGACAGCAGGTCACTTTGGTAATCTCTCGTGGATTACGCTTAGTGTTCGCGGTGGTGTTCCAAAAGGTCTAAAGTCGTGGGGTGATCTCCAGTGACTCACCTAATCGTTGGTGTACTTCGGTATGTCAGTGAAAGCTCTTTCGAGAGTATCCGATTAGGAACGGCCCTGGTAAGGATCAGAGAAAGTCTTCACACTATGCTGTTGAAAATCTCGAAGTCCGAACCTATAAGTGCTGGTATGTTTATTACTAACCAATTTTCATGCAGCTCAACATGCCAACCTTATCACTTTCACCACCATCACTTTAGTTCCACATGCTCATACAAACATCTAAAGGGAGCATTCAGATCTGTACAACCATGGAGATTCACTCAACAAAGATGTATGAGCATGTGGAAAGGCGTTTTACCACTTAAGACAACGGAGTTGGCGAAAGGCGGACATCGATGATGCTGATCAATCACCACATGTTCACACTTCAACATCAACGACTCAACAACATCATGATCATTGAATGGGCTTCAACTATGCTTCCACAACTCTGATGCAGAAGATCATGATCCTGAAAAGTGTGAGCATGCCAATGCAAAGTCGTTCAGATCACATGGAGACGTTACTACTCAAAGATGACTTGAAGATACTCATTTGGATGAAGAACACGAAGTAACGCCAAAGATCATCCAATACATTAAACAAGTCATCTAGAGTCCACTTCTGAAAGCACTAAGTTCATGACAATGAAGAATCAAAGGCTACGAGCTACAAAGATATCTACTAATATTTAGATGCTAGAGTTCAAAGTTTAATTTCTGGGGTGACCTCCCTTAGGGGGAGATTGTTAGGAATACGTTTTTTATATAGAAGACTCGGTCACCCCGAGTATTGTTTAGCATTATGTAGCTCGTAGTATTTATCTTATTAGTTAGTAATTAGTATAGTTTAAGTAACACCGTGGAGGACGGACGGGTCTTTACCCACTGTACACCCGATCCACAGCTTGTAGGAGAGCGTTATATTGTAACTATAAATACCCCTTTCCCTTGTGTGGGAAGGGTTGGACCTTTTCATACTTTCAATCTAATATTCACTAGTTTCTCTCACTAAAAGGCTCCCACTTCTCTCTACTTTCTCTCTCTACATTTCTAGCTATTCGATCCATATAAATCACAAAGACCATACGTGTTTATGTTTATGTGTATCCTACAAAGGACTTATTTGGTAAATAATATAACTTGAGGGTTTAAATGGTAACATTTGGTAAACTTGAAGTATTGAATGGTAAATATTAATAACTTGTGGAATTTTGGTATAAAATATGGAACTTTGGCAATATTTACACTTTTGACCCATAACTTGTTTATTTGACATATCCAAACCCTAAATATAAAACCCTAATCTTGGAAAACTCTTATTAATTGAAATCCTTAACTTATCTAGTTATGGAAACTAGCTTGTTAAAACGGTAAAGCTAACTATATTGAATATGTCTATAATTGGAAACTTGCAAATTTTGGAAACCTGCTATTTATGGAAACCTGCTATTTTTGGAAATTACTATTTATGGAAACTTCTAAAATTGGAAACCTTCTAAATATGGAAAGTTACTAAAAAAGGGAAAGATAACTAAAAGAGGTAACTTATATAATTTGAACTCTTCATGATTCGTATCCAGTTTCTTCTAGGTCCGGTAAAGCGGGAGTGGTCTTTCTCCTTTGCTTTGATCTTGGTTTTTGTTTGGTTTGGCGAAGATACAGATATTCCGTACTCTTTCAGCAAGAGTGCACACCTTCTCTCTCTTGACTTTGTCTTTGATTTACTATCGTGTTATGATTCCGTTTGGTCATGGTTATGATCCTTTGTACTTTGGCTCTGTGGTTGACGTGTTTCCGTTGGTATTGTGATCCTGTTGATATTCGTTTGGACCCTTATGGTATGATATCAATATAACCCGTTCGTTAACCTTTTGTGACCTTAGCATTTGGACCCTTGAAACTTTGAAAGTTCTTTTGGGATATTTAACAGGATGTGAAAACCTTTTTCTTAATTATGATGTGGAAATGTTGTAAAGAGAAACCATTTTAAAACGACACTTCTAGCATGATTTAAGATCACATTTATATGGGATTTTACAAATTCACGAAAACTACTTTTAGAGAATATCTTATGAAAACCTTCACTTAAAGATCACTTTTATAAATGCCATCTTTTAGAAGATTCCTTTTAAATGAACCTTTGATAATAACCTTTTTAATTTGATTTTTACTACGAACCTAAAATAGTTGATATGAACCTTTGTCTAAAATTTCCACTATGACCCTTTTATTATGAACCATGGGATTTTGAATTTTGGGATGTCTTGAAGACTTAGAGGTTTACTTAACTTTGACCTTGTTTTACTGACCCCTAAGTTCGATACTCCTTCAATAATATTGTTCTATTTTGTCTCTCTCGTAACTTATATCTCTATCTCTCTCTTTTGTGAACTTCTATCTTATTTGGACTCATGATATATTTCGGTCTCATAATTTGTACTTCTAATATTACATCTTTGACTTGATCCTCACCTATGTGGACCTTTGGTATATTTTAACCTTTGGGTACTTTTGGAAACTTCGGGATATGGGAACCTTTGATATATGGCACTTATATTACAGGAACCTTTGATATTGAACCTTGGTCTTGAACCTTGGTGATTTGATCATGGTATTGATTTTGACATTTGATTTGAACTCTGGTTACCTTTGACCCTTCAGTATTTACCCAGGCATTATTTTCTTCCCAGTTATGGGGGGTCCATGACCATAGCATTGATGCCCCAATGTTATGACTCTAGTGTGGCTGAAGAGATGTCCCACACCGTCCCTTATCTACTGCATGCTACGGCCGTTATTATGATATGATTTGTTTGCAGGGGCGTATGGATGCATCCTAGATTTGTTTGTTTGTTTGTTTGGGCTACTATGATGATATGGATATATATTATATTTGTTTGGTGATTGGGCATGCGTTCATGTAGTCCCTTCACATTTTGGGAGCTAGCTACTCCATGGATTACTTGAGGACTCCCCTCTTACTACATTTGGTATTCCGAGGACTCCCCTCTGAATACATTGATTACGAAGATGTGATATGGTTTGTTTGGATATTTGTGTGGCCTGGTGTTAAATATACTGACACATACACTCACCTTATACCTTAACCATTTATCCTACTCCTTTACCTTGTACTTCTTATGATTCTCTGGACTCTATTTATTGAATTTCATTCGTATCGTTTCTCTGTTTTTGCTTTGTTATCTGTACATATCTGTTCACTGAGCTTTGTAAGCTCAGCCGCATTTCTTTTCTCCTACGGCAGGTTTAGTAGGAAGCTGGGTTATGGATGGAGAGTTTACTTGCTTTTGGGCTTAGAAGACTTCACCCTGTTAGATACTTGCTGGACTTAGATATGACTTAGATATGACTAGAAGCAGTTATGTTTGGGCTTAGTATCTTATGTTTGGGCTTAGTATGTTGTTGCTGCCCTGTTGTATCGCGTACTTTGTTTAGTTTTCCTTTGTAACACTTTGTAAGCTTTGTATGGAAATGTATCTCCATTTCACTTGTGTTCGGATTTGACTCCATAATGTTACACTTTAGCCCTTCTCGGGTTGGGGTGTTACAAGAACACTTTGTACGATGATAATGTAGGAACGTTTAGCATTTTCCTTGCATAAACCATTACCCTGACACCAACCCATGATCTATACCCAAAAACCCAAACCCGTTCACCTAACCAACTACCAATAAACAATCTAAGAACACATAAGGTTGATCATGAAGGCCAACTTCTGATTGGCATTGCGACGGGCTTCAGAAACCATCAGATAACCTTTCCTCATCCTTAACTTTTGCCATTTTCAATACACATGCACTTTGAACAACAGGAATAGAACCCGACAAGGTTTCCAGCTCTTTAATTAAAGCAGCCATGTGCTTGACGCACTCCTCCACTTCAGAACATACGTTTTTGAGCTCCCATGCATCCGCCAAATCAGAGGCCCTTTCCAATTAAAATGAAGAAGCATTTGTTTCTCCATACGGGTTGAAGTTGTCGCCTCTGCCAATCTCTTACACAATACCAAACATGTCGCCATTAATTCTTTTTTTTTTAATAAAATAAAACTAAGATCAAGGATGAAACAAGATCTAAAAAGATGAAACCCTTAAACACAAAGACATGGGGATGAACGAAACCATCATCACGGGAGAGTACTAAAACGCCACCTTCCTATGCAAAAGTCATATAAAAACAACTTAAAAAGAAAAATTATAGAAAAAAAAATAAATAAATAAATAAAATAATAAAGAACAAACAAACAAACATAGGTAAATGGGCTGATCCAACTGGTTTCCTAAAACTTATACAAATACAAATACTTTTTGTACATCATTTTTTCATAATCTTGTTTAAAACAATTTATTAACACGCAACTGCAAACTCTCAACAAGACACACATAAGTCGTATAAAAAATATAAGCAAATGTGCTCATACAAAGCATAAATCACATAAAACACACAACGTATATATACTAATAGACGAAATAAATAGATACATAAAATTTCACCACCTAAAAAATATAAAATTTTATAACATCAAAACTCGCTCCGCCGCAACATGCGGGTGTGACATTTATAGCTTTTTTCAAAAGTAGAAGTTTACATGTGAATTTGTTGTCTTTGCTGGGTAAATGCAAATGTGAATGTGTTTGTTTGTTGGGTAAGGGCTATGCTTATATAAATATATATAAAAAAATTGCTTGAGAAAATAAATTATAATGAAAATGGAATTACTGGAGAATGTACTTTAATTCAATATGGGCAGTTTAGTATAGACAATATCAACTGAATTCATGTTTAATACATTTGAGTTACTCATTAAAAAAGGACGTCAACTAATTCACCTAATATCATTTTCAAAAATCGATGGTAGGAAATTGGTGAAGCCCAACATTAATACTTATGAAAGCCCATTTGAGCCCAATCACGCATTCATTTCACAGTTCGCACACTATTTTGTTACAGTAAAACTCAAACAATCATGGGGTCTAAGTGTCTAACGGTAGGGACAGATCAAGTACCATAAGTCAACATGTGCACAATCATTTTTTACTAGTATAAAGGAAATAAAAATAAAGTAAAAGAAACGATTTTATTTAAACAAACAATAAGCAAATTAAGAAAACGTATATTTCTTTTAACATATTAGTGGACTAGCTAAACAAGAAATGTATATATGACACAATATTTTGAGACCAGGTTCATTTCCAAAAAAATAAGAGATTTAACGAAAACTAACACTAGGCGGAAAATATCTATCGGGTTCTCGTGAACCCCGAACCCCTAGGTCCGCCCCTTTCTAACTGTATTTGTCATATCATGTATGGTATCAAATAGATGTTAGGTTTGAGGGTCGTAATCACTAATCAAGAGACTCATCTTGATCGAGATCATTTATGAAGGATCTTTGTGCTTTCACGTGATCAAAGTTCCGGCTGGTAAAAGCAGGAGCTATAACTACATGCGGAAGACAACATCCACTAACAATAATATATATGCGTGTTTAGAAGAAACAACATTATTACATATAGTACCAGATGTTATACAACTTGATGTAATATCATACATCAATGAAAAAATAAAACTAAATTATCTCTTCTGGAAATTGAATGCTCGGATGGAGTAAGTAAAAACGAATGCAAAGAACAAAACCAACCCAATGTGCACCCCAACAACAAGGCCAAGAAAACTATGCTTGTAACCAAAATATCTGTTCAAATATTCTTTCACAGTTTCACCGTTTGTAAGTTCGTCTGTATAGTCCCTGAATTGTGAAGTAACCATCCCATAAATAGTCCATGCCATCGGATTCCCCCAACAGTACCATCTCCACCACACAGGAATACTCTGTTGTGTTTTAAACATAACATTGTATTACTATAAATATGTAAAACATTAAAACAAAGGAAAAAAAAGTAAAACTTACGGGTCGTGGAATGATGAACCCGGAAAACAGATTAAATATTTTATAAAATGAGGCTGCAATGATGGCGGCCGCTGGCGTTGGGGGTGATGGCGATAGACATCATACCAAAAAATGTCATGTAGAGGAAGCAACAGAATTGGAAGTAAAGATACCAAAAGAATTTAGCAGGAGTCCACTCGAACCCGATCATCGAGTACACTATCACAGTATATACTATTGTTTTCACCAACACATATGGGATCTCGACCAAAACTTGAGCAAAAGCATATGGAAAAGCAGAATACATTCCAGCAGCTCTTTCTCGATAAAACACAGTTCGTTCAATATCTACAACGGGTTGCACCGCTCCCGCGTTTTGGACCCCTAAGAATAGAACTGCAGCGTACATTGAATCGATGGCGTTATTCAACTCTTGTTGGTTTTTCCTAAAAACCCGCTAAATATTGTTAAATCAGGACATCAAATGTGAAAGCCCAATCGACTGTATCAGACGGTGCTTACCTTTTACCACCGAGGTTCCAGAACATAGTACCAAAAATGATCCCGATAAAAGTAGTGAACACAAAACGTACGGCTGTGTAAGGTGGGTTTCGCCAGTATGACCAACGTTGTTTCCATAAACATGCTCTGCATTGTACGAGGAACGACTGCGAGTATTGAGTTGGGAAGAATAGATCTTTTGTGCCGGGACATGGTACACTTAATTTGGCAATTAAAGTTTTGTTTCTCCTGTTAATTTAACACGAAGGTTAATAATATGATAGACTTTCAATTCGAAAAATTGGCATGCACGTATTGACTATTGATTGCATGTGTACTTGTGAAGTTCGGAATTTCTGTAGATTGACGTGAAATCAACTCCGAGAGCGATTTCTTGTGCTGAAGTACTAACTTCCATCATCCACGTTGCAGGGTTGTATCCATCTTTTATCTTACTCACGCCAATAATTGCCTGTTTAAGAAAGGTGACGAAGTAGGCAGTTCAGGCGCTTGAGTAATGGGTCAAAACAATTTAAGGTAACAAGGTTGATATTTTTGGTATGGGAAAAAATGGGGCCTGTGTTGAACCCAAAAAAACAATTTCTCAAATGTACTATGAGAGTACTTGAACCCAAAAAAGTATCAATATACCTTACGTATATTGAAATTCCGTTCCAATATCATACTTCCGATGACATGTCCAAAGAGTATTCTGGTTCTTTTGGATTATCACACGTAAGTATGAGTATATTATATAATATATTAAACTTTAAGTTAAATTAAAACACTTTTTTTTCAGTTATATTAGTAAATTTTAAGAAAGAAATAGTATGCCAAATACGACTACAAAACCCACATTTTGTGAATATATATATATATATATATATATATATATATATATATATATATATANTTGAAAATTAGATTTAGGAGGTCCTATTGATTAAAGAGTACACTTTGAGCAACCCTTAACCTGTTTGACCAGCTTAAACCAACATGTATTATTCATAAGTAGATGGGATAAAATTGACAGTTTAATACCTCAAAGTACTCAATTAACTCGCAGGAATTGCGACCTATGGGTCCAACATATAGCTCTTGTCCTCCCCTTTTCATCAAGAACAGCTGCAAAACCGACAGTTATTAGAGCATACGTTTTTTATGTACAAGATATCAGGTTCAATATAACAAGCGCCTCTTTGTACCTCATCAAAAGCTTCAAAAATGTCGATGCTTGGTTGATGGATAGTGCAAACGACTGTTCTTCCTGTATCCACAGTGTTCCTAACGGTTCTCATCACAACAGCTGCAGCTCTGGCATCTAGCCCTGATGTAGGCTCATCCATAAATATTATGGACGGGTTAGCGACGAGCTCAACCGCTATGGTTAACCTCTTTCGTTGTTCTGTTGACAATCCATTAACACCTGGTAACCCGACTAATGCATCCTTCAATGGGTTCAGTTCCACAAGACCCATAACCTCATCAACAAACATCTGTTGAAAAACATGCAACATTGTTAAGAACGAAAAAAGGGGGTTTTTAATGAGTAAAATGGTCCAACCTTTCGCTTGTGTTCATCAACATCGGATGTTAGCCTAAGCCAGGCTGAGTATAGCAAAGACTCGTAAATGGTAACATGAGGAGAATGGATGTCGTTTTGTTCACAATATCCAGAAATCCGGGCAAATGTTTCTTGTTTCTTTGGGTACCCAGAAACCTTGATATCACCTTCGATATACCCGCCGGTTTTCCGTCCGGCTAGCACGTCCATAAGAGTAGTTTTTCCGGCACCACTCACACCCATTAGAGCTGTGAGAACAGCAGGTCTAAAAGCTCCACTAACACCCTTAAGAAGTAGCAATCGGTCTTCCACCACCCCTTGATCTTTCATTTCCTACAATCGATTTCGTTAAGCAACAAGAATTTGACCCATTTCGTGGGTTGATATGGGTTGTATTTTTATCTCATACGCCGTATTGGTATTTTTATCTCATAGTTAATATTAATACGCTGTATGTCTCAGAAGTCAATACGCCGTATCCAAATAAGGGAATATGTCAAACAAATTAAAAAGTTGTTTACCGTCTAGTGTATACAAAGTTGTATTTATGCTATGTTGGTTATTATGTGTTTGAGTGTTCCCAGAACAGGGTAAAGATAATCAATGAGTATCGGATATTCATTTGAAATCGTGATATCACTTTCCAATAAAAACTATTCGACCCTATGCCTGGGTTACACGAATATCTCTATGGGATAAGACCAAGTGATGTTCTTGTTTTAGGCACAAATCAAGAACAGAAACGTATTCAAGTGTTTAGGGTTTGTGTTAATCGTTTTATGCAGAATGTTATGACCTCTATTTATAATAGAGAATACTCAAACCCTAGCCCATGAAATTCTGTATAAATAATGGCCCATTAATTATAACATAATACTTTCCATAATAGTAGGAATCAGTGGTTATAAACGAGCAGCAGAATGCTAACTCTAGCAGCAGAATGCTTATCAGCAGAATCTTTACACTAGCAGCAGGATCAGCTAGCAGCAGAATCCTAGCAGCAGATTCACAACACTAGCAGCAGAATCAGATTCATGCATCAGCAGCACAACCACTATTGAGTCAGGGTATTCAGTGACCAAATGGGTGTACACTCCGAACCTCCAAACCCATTACCAGGTGTGAATTAATCCTTCAAGTGCACTAAATTTTCCAACAATCCTCCCCAAATTTAGTTCACTTCCTTTGCATGAAAAATAAACATTAAACAAAACAAGTGCATAAATGAAAATATCTTGAAGATTGAATTTCCATCTTATTACATATACATTCAAACATTCGAGAATCAGGGTGTTCTAAGAATTGAACCCTTCAACCCATTTGAATACCTGAAGATAAATACACACAAGTTTTCAAACACTAAAATACTCCTGACACTATACAAGCCATGTGTCCATATCCAATTCATAAATGTTGTAAAAGCTAAAAGTCCAAAGCTTCCTGAAGCGGCAAAACTTCAACATTTACATAGGTGGTTCATCTTTAATCATGCTCCTGCTCAGCACTTTTCCAAAGAAATTAACCATTAAGAAGTGAAGACTTCACCCTCCTTTCCAGCAGGTAACAAGCACAACCTTAGGATGTATGTGATACATGTGCTTCAGTCCACAAAATGTTCAGCTTTCCACATTGAACTCAGCTTCCAAGTTTCCTTAGAAGGGAGTTGGGTATCTTTGCATTCAGTAACTAAGTTGGACTTAACCCATCCCTTTAGCAGACTTTAAAACCAAGTCTCTAGCAAAACCCTTCGTCAAGTGATCAGCTAAGTTTTGTTGAGATCTAACAAACTCTATAGATACCACCCCATTCATGATTAGCTCACGAATCATGCTATGCCTGACACCTAAGTGTCTAGACTTCCCATTGTACATCTGGCTATAAGCCTTTGCCAATGTAGCAGCACTATCATAACGGATAGAAATAGGTGCTATAGGTTTAGGCCACAATGGAATCTCAAGAAGCAAATTTCTCAACCATTCAGCTTCTTTACCAGCAGCAGCTAAAGCCACAAATTCAGATTCCATGGTTGAACTGGTAATGCAAGTTTGTTTCGTGGATGCCCAAGAAATTGCACCTCCACCAAGTAAAAATACCCAGCCACTGGTAGATGAATTATCTTCAGTGTTACTGATCCAACTTGCATCAGTGTATCCTTCTAAAACAGAAGGATAACCAGTATATGAGAGACTATAATCCATAGTTCTCTTCAAATACTTAAAGACCCTCTGAATTGCTTGCAAGTGATGAGCACTAGGATTACTAGTATACCTGCTCAGTTTACCCACTGCAAAAGCAATATCAGGTCTAGTACAAGTTATGGCATACATCAAGCAGCCAATTACCCTAGAATACTCAAGTTGAGATGCAGCTTTACCAGTATTAGGCATTAACTTCTCACTTGTATCCATAGGAGTACTCACTAGAGTACAATCAAAGTAATTAAATTTCCTCAACACCTTCTCAATGTAATGAGACTGAGAGATAGAAATCTGGTTACTTTTATGTTTAATCCTAATACCAAGGATAACATCTGCCTCCCCCATATCCTTCATGGAGAACTTTGATGACAAAAATTCTTTTGTAAGGTCAACTTGATTTTGGTCAGTGTCAAAGATCAACATGTCATCAACATATAGACAAATGATGACTCCTTTACCAGATTCATCAAATTTGCTATATACACATTTGTCAGCCTGATTAAGTGAATAACCACTAGACAAAACCACTTCATCAAATTTTTGATGCCATTGCTTAGGTGCTTGTTTTAGTCCATAAAGAGACTTAATCAGTTTACACACCTTGTTTTCATTGCCAGGCATGATGAAGCCCTGAGGTTGGTTCATGTAAACCTCCTCATCTAAATCACCATTCAAGAAAGCTGTCTTCACATCCATCTGATGAATAATCAGATTGTGAATTGATGTCAAAGCAATTAGCAATCTTATGGTACTGATACGAGCCACAGGGGCATAAGTATCAAAATAGTCTATTCCTGACTTTTGTTTAAAGCCCTGAATAACTAGTCTTGCCTTGAACTTTTCAATAGTTCCATCTACCTTCATTTTCTTTTTGAAAATCCATTTGCAACCTAGAGGGTTTCAACCAGGTGGTAGATCAGTCAACACATAAGTGTTATTGCCCATGATGGAGTCCATCTCATCATTAATTGCTTCTTTCCAGAAAGCAACATCTTGGGACTTCATTGCTTCTTCAAATGTTTTGGGATCATCCTCAACAATGAAGCAATAGGAGTATTGGTCAGAGACCTCACTCCTTGTACCTTCAATTAAGTATAATTGAAACTCAGGTCCAAATGACTTTGGAGTCCTAACCCTTTTGCTTCTTCTGAGCTCAGGTTCAGGTTGTTGGTCCACAACCTCATCAGAAACCTCATTAGGGATCTCTAAAATACCAATATCATCAGTTCCATTTGGAATCCTCTGACTTGGTCTAGGGACTGATGAAAATCTATTTTCATCAAATAGTGCATCCCTTGATTCAATTATAGAGTTAATTGAAACAGATCCATTAGGTTCAATAACATAAAACCTATATGCTTTGGAATGCTCAGCATATCCAACAAAGATGCATTCAATGCCTCTTTCACCCAAAGTTTTCTGCTTTGGATCAGGGAGTCTTACAACAGCCCTACAACCCCAAACCCTGAGAAAGTTCAGGTTGGGTTTTCTTTTAGTCCAGAGTTGATAAGGGGTAACCTTGTTCCTTTTGTTGGGAACCCTATTTAATAAATAGCAAGCTGTTAACATAGCTTCACCCCAGAACCCTTGACTCAGCCCTGAATAGGACAACATGGAATTAACCATCTCCTTCAGCACTTTGTTTTTCCTTTCAGAAATACCATTTTGCTGAGGAGTATAGGGAGCAGTCGTTTCATGGATTATACCAACAGACTGAAAATACAAAGTATCCATGTACTCACCTCCCCTATCAGTCCTAAATCTTTTAATTAGAGACCCTTGTTGCAATTCAACTTCAGTTTTAAATAATTTAAATTTATCTAATGCTTCATCCTTAGTATGTAACAAATAAACATAACAAAACCTAGAAGCATCATCAATAAAAGTTACAAAGTATTTCTTATTCCCCAAAGAGGGAGTAGCATGCAAATCACATAAGTCACTATGAATCAGTTCCAACACTTTAGTTTCACGTTTTACACTTTGAAAAGGTTTCTTAGTTATTTTGTTCATCATACAAGTTTTACAATTTTCAATGTACATGTCAAAAGCTGGAATTAATCCATCCTTAGACATATCTTGCATCCTTTTAAAGTGTACATGGCCAAGTCTAGCATGCCATAAGTTTGAATCATATAGTTTAGAGGTTGACATAAAAGTTGAATTAACATTATCATGAACAATATTAAGTCTGAACATTTGATTACACAAATAACCAAAACCAATAAAGACACCATGTTTAGACAAAACAAACTTATCAGATTCAATAACTTGTTTATAACCACAATTATTCAAAACACTACTAGAAACCAAATTCTTTCTAATATCAGGAACATGTAAAACATTAAACAAAGAAACAATCTTTCCAGAACTAAACTTCAAATCCACACATCCTTTTCCATGCACCATGGCAGTTGACTCGTTTCCCATATGAAGAATAGAACCATCATTCATTGACTCATAGGTCTTGAACCAGCTTCTATCTTTACACACATGAATTGTTGCACCAGAGTCAACCACCAAGCAACATCATCATCCTGCACAAAGTATATTTCAGATATATATGTAACATAATAAATCTCAAAGGACTTATTAAATATATTCTGACCTTTTAGAGAATTGGTTTTACCATTCCCTGATCCACTTGTGCCAGATCCATTGGATTTATTGCCAATACCTTTACAATCTTTCCTGAAGTGTCCAGGTTTCCCACACTTCCAACAAGTCACTTTTGGTTTCTTGTTAAGATCATCTTTGGTGTTATCATGNCTTATTAAATATATTCTGACCTTTTAGAGAATTGGTTTTACCATTCCCTGATCCACTTGTGCCAGATCCATTGGATTTATTGCCAATACCTTTACAATCTTTCCTGAAGTGTCCAGGTTTCCCACACTTCCAACAAGTCACTTTTGGTTTCTTGTTAAGATCATCTTTGGTGTTATCATGATGCTTAAGCTTGCCCTTGTTGTCATTGTTCCTGGAGGAGTTGTTATGCTCCACCATATTGACAACTGATGGACCAGTAGCATTGCTACTCTTTGGTTTGTCAATATCTTGTGCTTTGAGTGATTCCTCAATGCGCAAATGACTGCCCAACTCAACAAGAGTTAACTCCTCCTTCTTATGCTTAAGCATATGCTTGAAATCTTTCCAAGAAGGAGGTAGTTTGTCGATGATACAAGAGACTGAAATAGCCTTATCCATGTTCATCTTATGTTGTGTGAATCGACCAAGTATACTAAGAAGTTCATTGTATTGTTCCATGACAAGTCTAGAATCAACCATTTTGTAATTGTTAAAATTACTTACAAGGAACTTCTTACTTGATGCATCCTCAGCCATATACTTGGCTTCCAAGGAATCCCATAGTTCTTGAGAAGATTCAACATTCTGATAAATATCAAAAAGAGAATCACACATACCATTGAGGATTAAACCTCTGCACATAATCATCATTCTCCCACTTGCTTCTGACCCTAATTTGTTCCAAAGTAGCATCATCCCCATGATCTTCAGGAATAGCAGTGGTTAGAACATACACCACATTCATGCTTGACAACAAGAAATGCATCTTCTTCTGCCATCTTCTGAAATCAACACCTTCAAACTTTTCCAACTTGGAAAAGTTAGTTGCCATATGCCTCATAGCAGCAGCCATTGATTATCACTAAATAGTTTCTATTGATTGTTGGTTATTATGTGTTTGAGTGTTCCCAGAACAGGGTAAAGATAATCAATGAGTACTGGATATTCACTTGAAATCGTGATATCACTTTCCAATAGAAACTATTCGACCCTATGCCTGGGTTACACGAATATCTCTATGGGATAAGACCAAGTGATGTTCTTGTTTTAGGCACAAATCAAGAACAGAAACGTATTCAAGTGTTTAGGGTTTGTGTTAATCGTTTTATGCAGAATGTTATGACCTCTATTTATAATAGAGAATACTCAAACCCTAGCCCATGAAATTTTGTATAAATAACGGCCCATTAATTATAACATAATACTTTCCATAATAGTAGGAATCAGTGGTTATAAACGAGCAGCAGAATGCTAACTCTAGCATCAGAATGCTTATCAGCAGAATCTTTACACTAGCAGCACGATCAGCTAGCAGCAGAATCCTAGCAGCAGATTCACAACACTAGCAGCAGAATCAGATTCATGCATCAGCAGAATCAGATTCATACTAGCACAACCACTATTGAGTCAGGGTATTCAGTGACCAAATGGGTGTACACTCCGTACCTCCAAACCCATTACCAGGTGTGAATTAATCCTTCAAGTGCACTAAATTTTCCAACATGCTAAGATTTTATGTTGATATTATAAAATGATATTGTTAACATAACTCAATAATTATTTACGAAAGTTAAAAATTGACAAAGTGTTAGCAAATCAATCCAACCCATTTTGGCCAACCCATAAATATTGTTGTTTTGGCCAACCCATAAATATTACCCAACTTGAACCAGTTATGAGCCATTACCCAACTTGCCCAACCCATAAATATTGCTGTTTATGAGTAAAAATCTCATTATTTTGTGGAATTTTGAGTTTTCACCAATCTTCAAGTACAATTTATTACCTGTGGCATATCGACAGAGTATTTGACATCATTAAAGGTGATTGAATGTGGTTCAAATGGAAGGATCATTCCTTTGTTCTTATTTTGACTTTCCACAGCTTCCATGACCGTAGATGATAGCTCAAAGGTTGCATCACTTTCATCTAGTGACGATACATCAACTTGCGCTTTTCCAAAAGCTATATAGCAGAAAACAAATGTTCCTCACTTTAGAGCTTTTAAGGAGCTATGATAGCATCAAATAAGAACATATACTTACTATCAATATCTCACGATTATTGCTCATTTCTACAGTATTTATACGATATTTGATACTGAATTGTTATATATTTCATTTTAGTATTAATTTGGAGCTATGGAACAATTATCGTGGAAAAGACCAGAAAAAAACATAAAAGAAGCCAAAAAGAAAAGAAGTGGAAGCTACAGAGAATACGCCGTATACCCATTCTAGGTATATGGCGTATACACATTTACATCTGGAAAAATTGCTAAGTGTAGAAGAGTATACGGTGTATACCATGTTCCATGTATACACCCCTGAAGATCAGTGACGTGGCACGTGTATAAGAAGAGTATACGGCGTATACTACCTTAAGTGTATACGCCGTATACACTGACGGGCTTGGGCTTTTTCAGCTTATGTAACGAATTTCACCACAGTCTAGGTTACGTTTTCATAACCAAACATCAGAGGACGATTTCCAGATCATCAAGGACGACTTCTAAGGCTGCAAACATCAAGAGATCAAGGAATAACACATCATAAACATTATTTTACTTCGGTTTGATAACTATGACTTTGTTTAATCTTTCAAACTCGAATACTTTGTGTTTATTTTCTTTTATGGAAGGCTAAGCCACTCAGTGCATGCCTTGTTATGAATTTATCTTGTTAATGATATGAATGTTTTGTTTATTCTAGATTTGTTTTGGATAATCTATATTGCGGTTAAAGGCTTGCGCCTTTGAATTTACCATGGCTACGTGCTTTGAGTAGTTATTTAGTAGGTTACAATCTAAAGCTATAAGTACTCAAATCACTAAAATACGGACCAAGTATAGCTTAGTGGTTTGGATTATTAACAATTAACTTAACAGCGTTAAAAGTGGTAGATAATAGGGTTTAAGATTTAGTGACTTAGTAATTAAGTGTGTGGCGAACACATAAAAACAATGTCTATAGATTAGTTAAGGATCTTAATGCTTAGATAGTAACTAGGATATGACCATGACCATCGGCATATGTAGTTATTAGACGAAGTGTGTAGGGACTAACGATCAGTATTAGACTTACACTATAAAAGACTCACTAAGAAATAGCTAGGTGAACATTGCATGTCCATTTCATGTCACTGATGAATTAAAGGATTAACATGGCGAGCACGTCTTTTATCTTATTGGTTTTCTCTCATTTTTATTTCCTCGTTATTTACTTATCGTAATTTTAGTGATTTAATATTTCAATAATCAGGTGGATTCAAAACACAGTTGTCTTTATTTAATTTGCTTTAAATATTTGAATTTCCCTTGCTCCAGCGAACGACCCGGTCTTACCGAGTTTATACTATACATGAACGGGTATACTGCCGTAGAGTGTTGGGGAAGTCTCAATTCGATTCGGTATATAAAATTATTAAAAGACATTTCTCACATTAAGTATTTGGCCCCGCTGTCGGGGAGCGGTTGTGTGTTATTTGAGTGTTTGAAAGTAACTTTGTTTGTGTTTTATTTATGTGGTTGTGTTTGTTTAGTTTAAATTCATGTGTTTCGCTTTTAGTTTGCCGATTTCTGTTTTTGCAGGCCTATACGGCGTATACTCCGTTCATAGTATACAACGTATAGCTCTCAAAGTGTGTTAAAATTCTTATTATGGATTGTATAAGGCGTATACAGCGTATACTACCCTCATACAATGTATAGATACTTCTGTTCATACACCGTATAGTAGTTGTGTTTGAGGTTTTAAAATTTATATTTTTAATATGAGTGTCGTGTTTTGTTTTTCACTTTGTTTTGAAAACGTGAAGTATATATTAACACAAAACTCAAATAAGTGACAAATAACACAATATTAATAGGCCTCATCTATTGCTAAAGCTCATATGCATAGACTACATTTCCTTCATGAACGCAACCAAACAATCAATCTGTAGCACCGCCTCATAGAAAGATTATAACGCCATCATCCATAAAAGGCATCATCATCTGCAGAAGAACTTGTTACTTAAGACTGAGAATTAAATTTCCTTCATGAAGGTAGCCAAATAATCTGTCTGCAGCAACTCCAAACCTCACAGAAAGATTACAAGGCCATCATCCATGAGAGGCATCAGTCTCAATCAAAAGCCAACCATCTCTTACTCCATACCCTTAATCACAAATATTTGATGTTTAAACTCATTAGCTTCAGTTTAACATACTCTAAAATCAAGCCATTGATAGTATCAATATTCCTCTTTTCATTGTCAAATAATCTTTTGTTCCTCTCATTCCAAACACAGTAAACAGCTACAGCCACAACAATCCTCCTTAGGATACTTCTAATGGCATTATTATTTCCAAGATTTACCAAAGTTTCAGTGATACCCTTCCAATCACTAGAAAGACTGCTCGTACCAATCTTATTTCTCACCATGTTCCAAATAATCTTTACCAAAGTTTAACTCTTATTCTTCTAATACTCTTTTGGCTATGTTTCAAGTAACAAACATCAATGGGTGATTATTCTAAAATATGGCACAAGGGTATGAAACTGGCATGAAAAAGATCTATGCCAAGTCTGAATGTTTGGCGGCACTAACAGCCAAGATTGATAAACTGAGTCACGAGTTCACTAAGGTAACTGAAAAGGTTCATGCACTATAGGTGGAGGAAGCCAAGTATGGAACATTTTATGTTAGACCTGTTTCAGTAAAGAACAACGGGTTTTTACATTAGGAATATAAACAAGCTTGCAGGTTTTGAAAGGAGAACATCCTTTGTTTCACAGGTCTTGCGTGGTTTCCACAGGATCGCTTATATCAAACAACATCATAACAGGAAACAAAAAAGATTGGGTGAACCCTTTATATTGATATATGTAAAACGTATGGGTTACATCTGATGTTTACAGAAACCTAAATATATATATTACATGAAACGGTGTCTTCAAAAGACATGTCGCTTCTTCTAAACGTTACAATACTTATAACCGTTATAACCCTAAAACTAAACCGTTTCTATCCTATTGGGTTTGTTGGCCTGTTGGCCCAAACCAGAAACTATCTACAGGCTTTTTATTCTTGACCCATCTTGATCCTTGTTGGCATAGCAGACATTATTCGTCCAACAGTTCCTCCCTAATGTCGATATGCCAAAGTCTTCAATTCTACTTTCTTCATCTTCTTGTTCCTTGATTCTCCTTGTTCTGCTTTCTTCAAAATCATAGTTTTGATTCTTGGTGTTGATTTCTTCATGGCTTTTCGATTTCTAGTTGAACCAAATTCCAGCAGGGTTAGTGCCGCCATCTTGATTTCAATTTTCGGCCTGACTTCTCATGATTCTCAAATGATCACGATTTTAAGCGGGTTAACGCCGTCATGGTGGGGTTAGCACATCGAAAACTGAAACTGCAAAAAAAATCTCGAACTCATAATCACAAAACAGCCTTCTTAAATCAGCCATGTCTCTTTCTTTCTTTCTTTCTTTGTTTATTTCTTTCTTTCTTTCTGTGACTGCTTCGTCCCCTTCTGAGACTGCTTCTTCTCTTCTTTTGAGACTCTGGTTGATTTCTTCTCTGGTTTACCACTGGGCTGGATGATTAACCGCCTCTCTATTCTTCCTTGGCTGCCCTCTTTCTTTTGTGATATTAAAAAACGCAGGTTTAATTCTTGATTGATACTTTGTAACATGATTTGATCGTTGTTTGATTCCTTGGCTCTGGTACCAATGTTTCACAGGTCTTGCGTGGTTTCCACAGGATCGCTTATATCAAACAACATCATAACAGGAAACAAAAAAGATTGGATGAACCCTTTATATTGATATATGTAAAACGTATGGGTTACATCTGATGTTTACAGAAACCTAAATATATATATTACATGAAACGGTGTCTTCAAAAGACATGTCGCTTCTTCTAAACGTTACAATACTTATAACCGTTATAACCCTAAAACTAAACCGTTTCTATCCTATTGGGTTTGTTGGCCTGTTGGCCCAAACCAGAAACTATCTACAGGCTTTTTATTCTTGACCCATCTTGATCCTTGTTGGCATAGCAGACATTATTCGTCCAACATCCTTAGAGTCTCTTAGAAAGTTCATTGATGATTCTGCTAGGAGACATGCTAAAAACAAAGAGTTGATGAAAGAACTCAATGCTTCAATTGAGGTCGAAATGAAAAATCAGGCAGATTCTATTCGGAACTGGGAAAACCGATCCTAGCCGAAAGCATCAATATGTCGCGTCAAAAAGCAGTCCATGTTGTAGTGTGCAAGTTAAACAAATCGCCCGGGTTGTGAAAAACGGATGTGATGGCTTTTATGACAGAATTCTGGTGAGATACATGTGAATGTTATCGCATCGAACCGTGACTAACCGTGTTCCATCGAGTGGTATTTCTTCTGTTGAACATGTTGTTGAATCGAGGCTTCAACAAATCCGAAAACCGAACGCGGAAACTAGTTCGAACACTGAGAGCGAACTGCAAAACCACAACACAAAGACCTGTTGTGGACGAACGATAAGAAGAACAAGATACTACAAGTTTAACCGAATGATTACGTTATGTTAACCCTCAAACGATTACAAGAAAGAATATAAGATGCGTGTGTTGAGCTCTGACCTAAGACTCGGGCTGTGCAAACCATAACCGACTCAACACATGTAACTTGCCTTGCAAGGCAAGTATTCAAACATAAAGAAAACAACACTTAGCTACCATCTACTTTATCTAATGGACATATGTTAACTAGACTTGTCGCTAACACTAACAATTTCCACCTTAGTGACAAGACTAGTTAGCCCCGACACCAAGTATCTCCATGCAATACTTGAACTTCGGACCTGAACCACCTTTGTGAACGCGTCAGCAGCATTATCTTCCGTGCCAATCTTTGCCACTTCAATCTCTTTAGATTCCACGATCTCCCTGATGAAGTGATACCTCACGTTGATATGCTTCGTCCTCTCATGAAACATTGCATTTCTTGAGAGATGAATTGCCCTTGATTATCACAATTCACAACCACTGACCTTAGGTTTATTCCCAGCTCGATTAGTAGACCTTTAAGCCAAATGCTTTCTTTAAAAGCTTCCGTAAGCACCATATACTCCGCCTCTATAGTAGATAATGCAACAACATGTTGTAGAGTTGCTTTCCAACTCACAACACATCCATGTACCATAAACACGTACCCGGTTATCGACCTACCCTTATCATGGTCTTTAGCATAATCTGCATCTACGAAACCGTCAACATCCATGTGCTTCCCTTGATCTCTACCATATACTAGACCTACATCAGCAGTGCCCCTTCAAGTACTTCAAAATCCACTTCACTACCTCCCAGTGATTTTTACCTGATTCGCCAAATACCTACTCACAATGCTAACAGCATACGCAATATCCGGTCTAGTACATACCATCAAGTACATTAAACTACCTACAGCATTCGCATATGGGACCTTACTCATTCTTTCCACATCCCAGTCACTCGACGGACAATCCTTCAAAGATACCTTGAAGTGTGCTCCCAATGGCACAGAGACCGACTTGCCATTATCCACTCTGTATTTATTCAGAATTTTCTGCACGTATCCTGACTGAGACACCTTCAGGGTTCGGCTACCCCTATCCCTGATAATCTCCATACCAAGTATCTTCCTAGCTGGACCAAGTTCCTTCATATCAAACTCTTTTCACAGTAGTCCCTTGGTATATTCGATCTCAGACTTGCTTTTACAAGCAATCAACATATCATCTACATACAGCAATAGATATATGTACATACCTGGTGCAAACTCCTTGAAGTAAACATAACTATCATAGTTGCTACGGCTAAACCCATTGCTGACCATATACACATCAAACCATTTGTACTGCTGCCTTGGGGATTGCTTAAGACCATAAAGAGATTTCTTCAACAAACATACCTTATTGCCTGTTCCTTCTTCAAAACCAGGTGGCTGCCTCATGTAAATGATTTCTTCAAGATTACCATGCAAAAACGTTGTCTTCACATCAAGTTGTTCCAACTCGTAATCTTTACAAGCAGTCAATGAGAGAATCACCCTAATAGATGTATGTCGAACCACGGGTGAAAATACCTCATTGTAGTCAATCCCTGCTCGTTGTGTAAACCCCCGAGCTACCAGCCTTGCTTTGTACCTTGGTTTCTAAACACCTTCAATCCCTTCTTTAATTTTATACAACCACTTGCTGCTTACCAGCTTCTGACCAGGCGGTTGATCGACCACCTCCCAAGTATGATTCTTCTTTAAAGAACTCATCTCTTACTTCATAGCACGAACCCACTCAGTTTTTTTAGATGAATTAATTGCCTCCTGGAATGAGATAGGTTCATGTATATCTTCTTCCTCAGCAATGTCAAATGCATAAGCCGTCATATCTTCTTCATCCCTAAACCCAGATGGTTTAGACAATGATACATTACCTTCATCCCTATACCTTGCATGTATAGTAGTTGTTCTTTTAGCTCTATCACGCACCATAGCATAGTTGTCCAGACTCTGTTATTGAGGCCTTGCATCTTCTGCATCTTCATCTTGTCCCTCATCTTCATACCCTTGATTTTCCCCCGTATGAGGAGTCACAGTTGGTTCGACCCTACTGCCATGAAGTTCCACCTCAATACTTGTAGGTTATGAGTGTTAAAGGTAAGGGGAAAGTTACTCCTCGCGATTTGCCCATAGTAAAGCCATATATTGAACCATATCCGAATACGCTGATCGAGGTGGAGGAGTACTTACAATGCAAATGTTTTGATAGTATTAAGAATCTCTCTATTAATAGACCTGTTGTTGAAATTGTGAAGAAAATCCCTAAGTGTTTCAAACGTTTAAAAGATGTCGTCACTCGTGAGTCCAAGTTCAGTTACTAAGACGACTTTAAATGAAAATTGCTCAGCAATGTTGCAGAATATGCTACCTCGTAAAGAAAATGATACACGGAAATTCACTATTCCTTGTAATATTGGTAACTTATTAATTAACTATAAGGGTACTGGTATGTGTGTAATTACACATACCTTTATACCTAAATATCAGACCATAACGACCAAAAACCAGACCATAAATGCCAAATTTGTAGTGTTTTTGTGTTTTTGATGATGCAGGTACGGATATTATGAAAATGGAAAAAATCAAGGAAATACGCAAACACGAGCATGAGATATGGAAAGAGTGAGAAAAGCCGAGGCCGGGAAGGAATTTTTCAAGTGTGGATCTCAATTACGCTTTACATGACAAAATCAGTCCTTGGAGAATCAGAAGTTGTCATATTTAGCCCTTGGATTGACTTTTACAGCTTGGCAATTTTAGTCCCTAAACCAAAGACTTTATTCAACTTAAATCCTAAAACCTAAACAAATTAATAAAACAAAGCCGAAATCCCCTTTACAATTTATCAGGCCCAATTCCATTTACCTTAACCCGAGCCCACACCCTTTGCCAAAACCCGGTCCAAAAATCAAATAAATATAAAAAATCAACACCGCGTCCCTTTTCCCCAATTCACCCCAGCTTAACCTATGAACCCTAATTACAAATCACCTCCAATTACCCACTCCCACCACAATGAACCTCGTATTAAGGGCATGATTGTCAAATTACTGAAGCCTGACAACGTGTCAGAGGGTGACAGCAAAGGAATGCCACGTGGATGGCTATGATTGGCTTGGACGCGTCACCACAGCATCTGATTGGTTAGCCTGTGTCATATGGGATCAAAAGAGGATATTCCAATGAAGATACCAATTCCAGGACCTTCCAAGTTTCTCAGCTCAGCTATAAATGAAGACTCCTCACTCACAATTCGATGGTTAGCTAGTTAGATAGTTGGTAGAATAGGAGTAGGATTAGATTAAATTTAGTGATAGCTTATTAGTGTATCATCAGCTTTAGTTCATTGTACTTCTGTTTCAAAGCTTTGTATTAAATTCGAGTTTTAATAAAAGTTTAGTTTTCATATTCCTAGCCATTTAATTTTCAAGCAAGTTTAAGTTTCAAATCTGTTTAAACTCTTTTCATAAGCTCATTCCAGCTTTCCAAAAGCTTGTAGTGAGATTCATCATTTAGTTACTGCTTCAAATTGGTTACATAGTTCTGGAAAAAGAAAGTTAAAGCAACATGAAGATTTTGGGTTATTTGATGGTTGATTTAGTTGTGTTGATGGTAGTTCTGAGGAGATAATTGAGCCTATCTAAAAGATAGGCTATTGTTAACTGAGTTTGAACCCCTATTTCAGTTAGGGTATTATCCTTGTAAGTCTCTTTTCACTTCTCAAGTTTCTAGCTGCATAAATAGTTTAATCTATGATTCAAGTGCTTTACTGTTTTTATTATGCTTGTTACTCAGTAATGGTTGAATTTAGTTGATGATGTTTGATTCATTTTGTTACTAGTTTAGTGAATTTGAGATGTTACTACTTGATTTTGATGGAACTGTGATTCCAGTTATTAGAGAGTTATAGCTGTAATTGATGATTGATTTGATCTCAGTATATGTTACTTGATGAAGTTTGAGCATAATCATGTTAGTTTTAAGCTCAGATATTAGATTCATAGTGCAATTCAGTGGATTAAGTAGTGTTTGGCACAGTTTGATTTAAGATGTTTAATGGTGATTCAATTTACTTTGCTTGATCAGACATGTCATATAGGGTAATAATAGAAGTAATGATGCATAAAATCAGTAGGTTATGTACTTTAAAGTCAATTTGATCGTAAAAATGCTTTAACAGTTATCTGAGTAAAATTTGTACTTGAAGGATCTTTTAAATTGTTGGATAATTAGAAGTAGTTGTTAAATTCAGAATCACAATAGCTTTAAACATCAAATTAGCTTTAAGTAGGGTAGATTAAAATCCAAATAGGTCAACTGGTTAGTGTATCACAAAAGTCAGAACATGTTACATGAACTGCAGTCATGGATGAGTTTTGTTGCTGAACTTTAGTCAAATTAGTGGTCAATTGGTGATATAGACATAGGGCTTTTGGTAATTTTGCATTCTCCGCTAGGTGGTACACAATTTGCCCCCATTACATTTCACTTTTCTGCTTATTAGACTGCTAATTTTTGAGCCCAAACTTTGTCCCATTTTATGGTATGCTGGAATTTCATTTTAACTGCAGTGGATTTAATTGGCTTGAGAACTCTGTTCCTTTGCTTGATTTGTGTTCACTTGAATGTGTTTCAGCTATACTCTCTGTTCTATGCTTATTGTTTAGGTTTTGAGCTTATTTGTCCTTAGCTTAGTGCTTATTCATCATTTTTTTTAACTGCTTGTGTTCTTATTTGAGTTCCTCATGTTTTCATTTCATTTTTTTGAGTTTATATGAGCATTAGGGACCTATTTGGTCAATTTCATACAGATTTACTACAAGTGCTTATTTATAAGCACATGTAATAAGCTGTCATTAAGCCAATAAGCACTTATAAGTTGTTTTTCCAAAAAATTTCTTTCACAGTAGCTTTATAATAATGTTTTAGAATTCTCATAAAAATTTCAGAATTCTTCTCATTCATTTACTATTTCTTTTCAATTTTAAATAGATTTTAGAATAATAAATCATTTTTAATTACAAATTAAATCACAAAAATACAAAAATATTTTCTGATTTTATTTTTAAATTTCATTTTCAGTTTAATAAGATTTTTAGAAAATAATTTTGTAGAATAAATTTTTCATTTTATAATTAGTTTGAATTTCTTTTATTAAATAAAAATACAAAAATAGTTTTTAATTCATATTAAATAAATAAAAAGCCAAAAAAATATTTTTCTTTTTCTAAAAATTCTTTTTAGTTGTTTAAGATTTTTAGAAAATTGTTTCACATTTTTAGGATCATTTTTCAATAAAAAGTTACGTTTTATTTTGTACGTTACGTTTAAACTTAGCGTTTGAATTTCCGTTTTTAGTTTTTAGATCATTGTGCATATATTGCTTGTACTTTGTGCATTATTAGTCATTCCTTATCACTATAACAATTTCAATTTCACTATTTTCATTTTTTCACTTTTCACAAACACGGTTTCTCAAATCACGATTAACGAGATTCCATTTAACCTTCGTACGAATACGACCCGGGTATTTTCTTATTTGTTGAGAAATTACTTGGATATATACTATACTATATAAAACGAACACATCAGGTACNGCATATGGGACCTTGCTCATTCTTTCCACATCCCAGTCACTCGACGGACAATCCTTCGAAGATACATTGAAGTGTGCTCACAATGGCACAGAGACTGACTTGCCATTATCCACTCTGTATTTATTCAGAATTTTCTGCACGTATCCCGACTGAGACACCTTCAGGGTTCGGCTACCCCTATCCCTGATAATCTCCATACCAAGTATCTTCCTAGCTGGACCAAGTTCCTTCATATCAAACTCTTTTCACAGTAGTCCCTTGGTATATTCGATCTCAGACTTGCTTTTACAAGCAATCAACATATCATCTACATACATCAATAGATATATGTACATACTTGGTGCAAACTCCTTGAAGTAAACATAACTATCATAGTTGCTACGGCTAAACCCATTGTTGACCATATACACATCAAACCATTTGTACCGCTGCCTTGGGGATTGCTTAAGACCATAAAGAGATTTCTTCAACAAACATACCTTATTGCCTGTTCCTTCTTCAAAACCAGGTGGCTGCCTCATGTAAATGATTTCTTCAAGATTACCATGCAAAAACGTTGTCTTCACATCAAGTTGTTCCAACTCGTAATCTTTACAAGCAGTCAATGAGAGAATCACCCTAATAGATGTATGTCGAACCACGGGTGAAAATACCTCATTGTAGTCAATCCCTGCTCGTTGTGTAAACCCCCGAGCTACCAGCCTTGCTTTGTACCTTGGTTTCTGAACGCCTTCAATCCCTTCTTTAATTTTATACAACCACTTGCTGCTTACCAGCTTGTGACCAGGAGGTTGATCGACCACCTCCCAAGTATGATTCTTCTTTAAAGAACTCATCTCTTCCTTCATAGCACGAACCCACTCATTTTTTTTAGATGAATTAATTGCCTCCTGGAATGTGATAGGTTCATGTGTATCTTCTTCCTCAGCAATGTCAAATGCATAAGCTGTCATATCTTCTTCATCCCTAAACCCAGATGGTTTAGACAATGATACATTACCTTCATCCCTATACGTTGCATGTATAGTAGTTGTTCTTTTAGCTCTATCACGCACCAGAACATAGTTGTCCAGACTCTGTTGTTGAGGCCTTGCATCTTCTGCATCTTCATCTTGTCCCTCATCTTCATACCCTTGATTTTCCCCCGTATGAGGAGTCACAGTTGGTTCGACCCTACTGCCATGAAGTTCCACCTCAATACTTGTAGGTTATGAGTGTTAAAGGTAAGGGGAAAGTTACTCCTCGCGATTTGCCCATAGTAAAGCCATATGTTGAACCATATCCAAATACGCTGATCGAGGTGGAGGAGTACTTACAATGCAAATGTTTTGATAGTATTAAGAGTCTCTCTATTAATAGACCTGTTGTTGAAATTGTGAAGAAAATCCCTAAGTGTTTCAAACGTTTAAAAGATGTCGTCACTCGTAAGTCCAAGTTGAGTTACTAAGACGACTTTAAATGAAAATTGCTCAGCAATGTTGCAGAATATGCTACCTCGTAAAGAAAATGATACACGGAAATTCACTATTCCTTGTAATATTGGTAACTTATTAATTAACTATAAGGGTACCCGCGCAATACGGCGGGTACCCGGTGACTAAATGGTGGCGAACTGTTGATGATGGCGGTAGAGGGCGGCGGGGATGGAGTAAGGTGAAGATTGGTGTGTTTTGAGGGTAGAGAAATATAAGTGAAATATCAAATATATTGTATGTGTTTTTATGTGTTTGGTGAATGGTGTATAATATGCTTATGTATGTAGTAGGTTGCTTAAAAGTTAAGGTTCCGCTTTAATGGGATGTTACAAACTTTTAATGGGCAATTACAAGTATGGACCATTACAAATATGTGAATTTAAGACACTTATGGGTTGTTACAATTTTTTAAATGGGTTGGACTAATATTTGGCTGTTATAATTTAAAACATTTAATTTTCCATAATGTAGTAGAGATTTCCTATTAAAGAAATGTTTTTGGTCTTAAAAATATTAAGACTTCTTTATTTAGAAAGTCCTAAACCTTTTATAAAGTAGTAAGATAAGATAACTATTCGCAGATTTAGGAGCCAATGTAAATTTAATGCCTTTATCTCTTTCTAAAAGGTTGGGTTTGATTGATTTAAAACGAACTGTTTTACGCATTGAACTAACTGATAGGTCTATCCAACATCTGAGTGGAACTGTGGAGGATGTTTTAGTCAAGGTTGACATATTTGTCTTTCATGTTGATTTCGTGGTCATTAATATGCCAACGGATTTTAAAGTTCCTATAATTTTAGGAAGACCATTTATAGCGACAACTTATGCTAAAATGATGTATTTAATAGACAAATTTCGATAGAGGTACAAGATGAGCAAGTTGTTTTCGATGTTGCTAAAGCTAATGCTTCCCCTGTAGTCTGTTTGTTATTTGAATATGATTGATGCTCTTAGTGGTTATAGTGTGCAGGTGAAGCAGGGAAGTGATTTCAACATTCTCCAAATTTCTAATGATGTATTTACGTATGAGATACCAATGAGTAAGATCTATGAGAATATTACTAGTCAAAGGAAGTTCAAAGCAGGGAATAGTAAACTGAGAGTTTATGGAAGAAGAGGTTATAGGAAACGGGAGGAGTACAAGAAGCGGTTTACTAAGGAGAAATTCAATATTCACAAAACTACGGATGACTCGTTCACATGAACTATACCATGGTATATGCCGATTGTTGATGTTTATAATTGGCCTTTTAAACCTGGTTATGAAGATGAGTATGTGGAAACTACAGAAGAAGAGGTGAGTGAGGTGGACTGGATTGAATGAGAATTGGAAGGATATTTGAACGAAGCTCGTAAACAGAGCTCAAAACTCTAAATTTACTGTGAGAAGAAGAATTAGAGAAGGATTTAGTTGGTGGATGATTCTGATTGTGACAAAAAGCTTGTTACACTTAACCCCACTCTAAGTTGGTGGATATCATTGGCGAAACTAAAAAAAACAAACATCAATAATCCTTGCCAACAACAGAACAAACTTCATTAATATTCGTTCATGGGTACCTTACAGAGGATCAAAAAAACAACCCAAAATACCAACATATACATGATACCCTAACCTAACATAGAGGTGAGATCAACAAAGAACACCTTTTTTTCTTAAAAAAAACAAATGGGTGAATCCTAGCCATCCATTTTTTCATCAAACAAAAAAAAACGTATTTTCCACCATTTTTCTAGAACTACATATGTTGCAAACGGTAAATCTTCAAGCTACGAATATTACATCATCACGACGAGAATTAATTGATCTTTTTATAGATACGCACATCTATATGTCGGATCTGTTTAATGTCTTTGACGCCAAAAATAAAGCCTGTTATGTTTCTGGTTTGGGCCGCAGGCCAACAAACCCATTATGTAGAAACATAGGCAGTTAGTTAGTTATTTAGAAACATTGTATCAGTCACTTTTAAGGAATCGGCATACCCTTTCATGAGATGCACCGATTCACCTTGTATATATAGAATAGGAATCTCTAAATAAAGGTTAACCCATTCATTATCAATATCAGTTTTAAAGGGTTCAACCCCATATCTTCCTTTTTCATTTTTATTTGATTCTGTATGATGAGGCATGATTGTTGTTTTGATCAGTCGATCCTGGAAAACCCTCACAACCTGTGCAAAACTATAAACTATCGACGAACATTTTTATCAAAATTTTCGCCCAGAAAAGTCACACGTGATTTGTAAAATCAATTGTGATTCGTTATTTTTCTGCTTTGTAAAATTTTCGCCCATCAAATCACTTGTGATTTTTTATTTTTCTAATTCGTAAAATCACTTTTGATTTGTTATTTTCACAAGTCGCATGTGATTTTTAAAGTAATATATCACATGTGATTTTTCGAATCAAATGTCATTTTTTTGGGTGAAAATTTTGAGTTCGTCGAAAGTATATAGAAGTGCATATCTATAGAAAGATTGTTTAATTCTCGTCGCGATGGTATAATTAATTTCGTATAACGATTAACGGTTTGCAAGATATTTTATTTTAAAAATATATGAAGGTGGGTTTTTTTATTTGATGAAAAAATGGATACCTGAGATTGCACGATTTTTTCTTTAGATAAAACCATCTCGTATGGAACTTTTGTCACCTAACATACCTAAATCGATCATAATAAGGAATAGGCCTTTCTCACGAGCGCTGAGATCGGATTCTAACATCTGAGGAGTTTCTTGGCCTGCTCCAGATCATGTTTTTGCATTGCTTTCATAAAACGAATGGTTTCAAAGACAACACCACGTGCCTTTTCAAGTTCACCAATCACCTCTTCCCTATCTTTTAAGGTTGCATTCAATTTGAAGCAAACTTGTTTTAACTTTTCCTTGCGTTGCTTGTCTTTCTCAATATCCCTCCTAAGAAGGCAGGTTTCAAGATCTACCATTTTTTATTCTTCCTCACGTGTAGCCATTTGCAAGATATTGATGATGATGAACTGTTGTTTTTTGTTAGGGTTAGAAAATGTTTACGGGTAGTGTTTAAGAACACTGGGTGGATTAAATGGAAGTGAGGTATCGAAGTTGAAATTTTTCATAGGAATGTGGAAGGGTGTTTGATCGAATTATGATTCAGGTACATATACAAAAGTTTAATTATGTGTTGCAAAATATGTCTCTGTGAATAGGATGGCATTAGGAACGTAACCAAAGATTAACATGGCAACATGTCTTTTATTTTATTGGTTTTCCCTCATTTTCATTTCCTCATTAGTTACTTCTTGTAATTTTAGTTATTTACTATTTCAATAATCATGCGGATTCAAAACACAATCGTCTTTATTTAATTTGCTTTTAAATATTTGAATTTCCGTTGCACCAGCGAATGACCCGGTCTTGCCGAGTCTACTATACACGAACGGGTACACTGCCCAAGAGCGTTGGTGAATTTCCCTTGCACCAGCGAATTGGAATAGAATAGGAATCTGTAAATAAAGGTTAACCCATTCATTATTATCTTCCTTTTTCATTTTTATTTGATTCTGTATGATGAGGCATGATTGTTGTTTTGATCAGTCGATCCTGGAAAACCCTCACAACCTGTGCAAAACTATAAACTATCGACGAACATTTTTATCAAAATTTTCGCCCAGAAAAGTCACACGTGATTTGTAAAATCAATTGTGATTCGTTATTTTTCTGCTTTGTAAAATTTTCGCCCATCAAATCACTTGTGATTTGTTATTTTTCTAATTCGTAAAATCACTTTTGATTTGTTATTTTCACAAGTCGCATGTGATTTTTAAAGTAATATATCACATGTGATTTTTCGAATCAAATGTGATTTTTCTGGGTGGAAATTTTGAGTTCGTCGAAAGTATATAGAAGTGCATATCTATAGAAAGATTGTTTAATTCTCGTCGCGATGGTATAATTAATTTCGCATAACGATTAACGGTTTGCAACATATTTTATTTTAAAAATATATGAAGGTGGGTTTTTTTATTTGATGAAAAAATGGATAGCTGAGATTGCACGATTTTTTCTTTAGATAAAACCGTCTCGTATGGAACTTTTGTCACCTAACATACCTAAATCGATCATAATAAGGAATAGGCCTTTCTCACGAGCGCTGAGATCGGATTCTAACATCTGGGGAGTTTCTTGGCCTGCTCCAGATCATGTTTTTGCATTGCTTTCATAAAACGAATGGTTTCAAAGACAACACCACGTGCCTTTTCAAGTTCACCAATCACCTCTTCCCTATCTTTTAAGGTTGCATTCAATTTGAAGCAAACTTGTTTTAACTTTTCCTTGCGTTGCTTGTCTTTCTCAATATCCCTCCTAAGAAGGCAGGTTTCAAGATCTACCATTTTTTATTCTTCCTCACGTGTAGCCATTTGCAAGATATTGATGATGATGAACTGTTGTTTTGTTAGGGTTAGAAAATGTTTACGGGTAGTGTTTAAGAACACTCGGTGGATTAAATGGAAGTGAGGTATCGAAGTTGAAATTTTTCATAGGAATGTGGAAGGGTGTTTGATCGAATTATGATTCAGGTGCATATACAAAAGTTTAATTATGTGTTGCAAAATATGTCTCTGTGAATAGGATGGCATTAGGAACGTAACCAAAGATTAACATGGCAACATGTCTTTTATTTTATTGGTTTTCCCTCATTTTCATTTCCTCATTAGTTACTTCTTGTAATTTTAGTTATTTACTATTTCAATAATCATGCGGATTCAAAACACAATCGTCTTTATTTAATTTGCTTTTAAATATTTGAATTTCCCTTGCACCAGCGAATGACCCGGTCTTGCCGAGTCTACTATACACGAACGGGTACACTGCCCAAGAGCGTTGGTGAATTTCCCTTGCACCAGCGAATTGGTTTCGGCTTATAAAAATATAAAACGAGATTTCTCACATCAAGCTACTTATAGTTTATAGAATACGAGAGAAAAAGTAAACTAACCATTGAGGAAGGAGAGAGACAACGCATAACAGAAGTTGAAGACGAGAATGAAGCCTATCAAGGCCGCGACTGCAATCCAATACCAGTAAGCGTCTGCAAAAAACCCTCTGGCCGAAATAACTTGTTTCCCTAGCGTCGTACCATTCAACGGCTACAATTCAAAATGTAAGCTTTATGATAGGAAAAGCACATATAACTAGAGTGGTCGATTTCTCAAGCGGTTCAAATAAAAGCAATAGTTGAACACGAATGGGTACACTGTCCCCACAACTGTTTCATTCAAAGATTTAGATCAGATTAATAATTTAATCTTGGTACTAGTAATTAATGTACTGATTCCTTATAAAAGTTGAGAAGTTTTTGGACAAACATGCATGTATTTGTGAATCAACTCGACCTAGCCAGTGTTGACTCATACTAAATATGACATTTTTCCACATAAGCCANTTTCGGCTTATAAAAATATAAAACGAGATTTCTCACATCAAGCTACTTATAGTTTATAGAATACGAGAGAAAAAGTAAACTAACCATTGAGGAAGGAGAGAGACAACGCATAACAGAAGTTGAAGACGAGAATGAAGCCTATCAAGGCCGCGACTGCAATCCAATACCAGTAAGCGTCTGCAAAAAACCCTCTGGCCGAAATAACTTGTTTCCCTAGCGTCGTACCATTCAACGGCTACAATTCAAAATGTAAGCTTTATGATAGGAAAAGCACATATAACTAGAGTGGTCGATTTCTCAAGCGGTTCAAATAAAAGCAATAGTTGAACACGAATGGGTACACTGTCCCCACAACTGTTTCATTCAAAGATTTAGATCAGATTAATAATTTAATCTTGGTACTAGTAATTAATGTACTGATTCCTTATAAAAGTTGAGAAGTTTTTGGACAAACATGCATGTATTTGTGAATCAACTCGACCTAGCCAGTGTTGACTCATACTAAATATGACATTTTTCCACATAAGCCATTTTGATTTATTACCCAGCCCGTCCATCTTGCCACCTTTACATAATTTTAAAAAAAAAAAATGTCTGGTGTGACTTACTGCTCTCCAACTATGCCCAAGAAACTCGTTCACGATTATTCCATTCATTGCATACATCAAGGGAGATGTCCAGTATCCCCATAACCACCAATCCTTGACCTCATCTTCAAGAGAATATTAGAGCCTGTTTTGTTAGTTGACTAATCGAGCAAAATAAATCATGTTATAAGTTTCTAAACTAGTAAACATAACATCATAATACCTCGTGAAAGGACAAAACCACCCAATGCGAACACTAAAAGAATTGCAAATGAACCAAATGTGTTTGCAATAATCATGTTCCTTCCCATTGCCCCAATAAAACGAAACAATCCAGAAGACATTTGGTTAACAAGAAAGAAGATCAAAAACTGTTTGAAGAATCTGCAAGGTATTATTAAAAGGTAGTAAAAATAATCAATTTAACATCAAGAAGGGTCATAAACTTCGATTATCTTGTCTGGAAAAGTAATTACCTTGAGACGTTAGGATCAAATCCTATGACATAATATGTGATAATAGTCCAAACACCAGCTTCAAGAAATAAAACAGGAATCTTGATGATACAAGAGGGAATAGCATACGCCCAAGAGGGGTAAAAAAGGAAGTCCCGTTGCTTATAGAATACAGGAAGTTTTGTGATCGTCATTGATATCTCAGACATTCCATTAAGCATAATCGTAATAAGGCCAAAATACAAAGCACCAATATAAACCCCTCCAACTTGTAGATCATGTTTATGCATCTCAGTTCGTAGAAACACCGTCATAGCAATGAACGACATGATCGTTAGCTGAAATCATGATAAGGTTTAAAACTTAAATAAAATTCGATATAAATATTATGAAAGATTAGAGCTTTGTGCAAAGATTTGACAAAAACATTAAAAAGATGAGAACTCTGAACACTTACTTGAAACAATTTGAAGAAATAAACAAACGAGTTTCTTTTCATGAGCAATATTTCTCTATCGGTGCAAGCTTTCAAGAGTTCTATTTTATTCAAACCATACTTTTCGGTTGCCAAAGCAGCAGGGTGGCTTTTACTCTTGTCATATGGAGTCGTGAGATCATTTTCCAATTTCATTCCAACATGAAATGATTGATATGCTTTGGCAAATTCCTCTGCCGTCAAAAATCTATAAGGATCGTCTCTTCTCATCCAATACTGTTGTTGATCTTTTTTTGATGTCACCTGTAGAACACGATTTCAAGATTGTGAGGGATAAAATGCTAATTTACACTCAGCCGTCACTATTAGGTTTATAAAGGAAAACTTGTTGGAATACTTACTTCTTGCAAGAAATCAGCAACACCTTTCCTCTCAGGGCATCTGAATCCCATAGATTCAAAAAAATCGAGAACATGTTCACGCGGGCCTTGATAGACAATCTTGCCATCGGTCATTAGTATGATATCATCAAACAAATCATAAGTCTCGGGTGCTGGTTGAAGGAGTGAAATGACAGCAGTTCCTTCGAGAATGTGAAGAAATTCCTTGAGTGACTTGACAATCTGAAAAGTTGTGGAACTATCCAACCCCGTAGATATCTCATCCATTAGAAAAACCTTTGATGGTCCAACTATCATTTCACCTGTTGTCACACGCTTCTTTTGTCCACCCGATATTCCCCTTATCATTTGATCCCCTATCATGGTATCTGCACACGTGTCTAACCCTAGCAGTGTTGGCCACAATCGTGGATCTTTATTGGTCTAACGTTCAAATCACAATATACCAGAATTGAAATTGAATGGAAATAATCACTAAATAACTTTTTTATAACTTGTAATAATAATTTGTCATCAATGTAATTATTTACAGAATTTGTTCTATNAACAAAAAAATGAATATTAAGATTTTAAGACTTTGATTTCAACCATGAAGGATTCAAAATGCTTGTTGTGTGTGGAGGATCAAATTTTTACCTTCATGTATATATCGAGATCAGGATCAGGTTTTATTTTTGCATCTCTTTCTCTTCTTGATAACTCTGCTAACATCTCTGCAATTTTATGTACATGAATATGTTATACGAAACTCTAGAACTTTATAAAAAAAATAATGACAAAGAAATGATTAAAAACAAACCGTAACGTGATCCAATGCCTTGACATCTAGCAGAAAAAGCCAATGTTTCTCTGACAGTCATCTCTCCGATATGGACATCATGTTGACTGATATAAGCAGAGGTTTTTTCAGGTACAAACTCATGTAACTCATGGCCATTATACGTTACCTTTCCTGATATCTACATTATATAAAAACTAAAATTAGGATTCTGTCATGGGAGAAAAATCTGAATACATGACTAAGAAATAAAGTCAATTTAGGATCTTTCTTTTTACCGTCAGCTCCTTGGCAAGCTTTCCAGCCAAGGACAACAACAGTGTTGTCTTTCCAGAACTTGGAGGTCCCAAAAGTAATGTCATTCTACAAATGTTATTATGCAAAAAGTTAATACAAGTAACTTGAAAAGCAATCGCAAAACGGTACCATGATGACTGCTAATCCCATATTGACTGATTTAAGTTTTAGTTAACCAACTTATGTCATAAGTTATAAACAGCCATAAGATAGCCGGCTTTTAGGCACAACGCTAAAAAACATCAATGTGAAAACTAGGATAGCTTTTTTCCAGTCTATAAAAATTAGTTGCCCTATATCATGTAAGATAAGAGAATAATGTTGTGTAATATGAATGATTGTCTTATTACTTGATCATTACATACAAACGAATGGATACATATATAGGAGGATACATATGTTAATTTGGGTAAACCCCATAAATCAAGGGATTCACTTAAGAGAGTACAACTAACTTTGATGATTATCTACTATGATCTTATCATGAATCACGCTTAACACTCCCCCGCAGTTCGAGCGGTGAAATCGCGAAAGCTCCAACTGGAGTAGTAAACTAGAAAAAAAAGAAAAAAAAAAGACATTAACATAATAAAAACATAACTTTAGTCGACTCGTAACAAAACCGTACCAAACGGTCGCCTAAGTCGACTGGTAACATAACCGTACCAACGGTCGACTTTAGGGACTGGTACCAACGGTCAACTTTAGTCGACTGGTAACAAAGCCGTACGAACAATCAACTAATTGAGAAACAATAAACCGGATAAATCAAAATATCCTTAAAAAAAATAATAATGAAAGTTGGTTCTAAAACTTCAACCCCTAAAGAACCTTCCGAACAAACGGGGCGTGTTTTTCCTAGAAAAACATAAAGATCACATATTTAGAAGAAGTTGTGGTTTATTTTGGTTACGGCTTAAAGGGAGCCCTCCAAACCTCCGGCGTGTAGCCGGCGTCCGGAGGCGGCAGCAGAAGATTTTAGCTTTTGTGGATCTTATGGCCTGATACCATGTAAGATAAGAGAATAATGTTGTGTAATATGAATGATTGTCTTATTACTTGATGAGAAAAGTTCAATACGAAACAACATTTATCTAAAGAACAAATAACAAGATCTCAACAATCTATCTATTTTAAATCTAAATGTCTAGATTAATCCTCATTTTTATATAATTAATTATTGAAATGTACTTTTGTAATATCATTCCAAACTAAACACACATTTTCAAGTCCACACTCTTATTTGATGAATGGACCAGTCACCGTCAATTAACGCCGCAGCAGCAACAACCATAACCAACCGTTGCCGTAATAACGCTGTTAAAGAGCTCCGTTCATTCTTAACGGAAGAATAAACTGTCATCGATCTGTCATATCATCATAAATCGGTGAAGCAGAGATGATGGCAGAGGCGGCAAGACGTAGATCCGGTGAAGCAGAGATGATGGTAGAGGCTGCGAGACGTAGATCCAGTGAAGCATGTATGATGGTCGGAGGTGGTGATGGTGGCAGAAGAAGCGGTGGTCGGCCGGTTAATCTTGATGGTGGTTGTGATCGGCGTATTTTATAGAGAGAAAAGACTTGACTTCATTGATGGTGCTACAATCGTCAGTTTTATTTTTGGTTTTATTTTCAGAAGTTTGGTGGATTTAAAGGTTGAGTACTGGAGAATGGTTCTTTGGAGCTATTTTTGGGTTCGTTATTGTGTTAGTAATTAATGTGTAATGAGTCAATGTAATGGAGTAAGTTTGTCAGGTTTGTTGTCTTCATGTCTGCATTTTCATTTGGTAGGCAGGAATAAAAAGACAAACAAAATAAAAACAAACGGTATCATAAAAACAAAAACTAAAAATACTAATTTAGCATTTAATAAATATTCGTAATCCAGCCATGAATATATCTTGCACGTGTTAGGTATACTATATATTGGAGAAAAAAAGAAAATTATACAAATTTTTAGAAAATGATTTGCTAACTACATGAACAACTTTTATTACCCATGTGATAACTAGAAATATTTGTTTAGTTGTTTTTTTTTTTTTTTTTTTTATTTTATTTTATTTTATTTTATTTTTTATTATGTTGTGTATATTTTTTTGGACAATTTGTCATATATTAAAATACTAAAAAAATCTCATGTGATGCACCAAAGAATCCCATGGGAATGAATCCCTTGTGATTTCATACAGAATCCCATGGGATTCACAATGAATCCCATGGGATTACTGAATCCTATGGGATTCACAATGAATCCCTTGTGATTTCATACAGAATCCCATATGATTTCATACATAATCCCTTGAGATTCATATAGAATCTCATGTGATTTTGTACTTACAGTTTATATAAAGTAAAATGAAAATCGCATGGTATTTATATAGAATCCCATGTGATTCTCTCTGTTCCCTTGTGATTCATATAGAATCCCATGGGATCCATACTGAATCTCATGAGAATATGAGATTCTTTGATGAATCACCTGTAATTCATAAAAAGTCACAAGATTACCCATGAGATTCTATATGTATCACATAAAAAATAATCGTCAATTAACTTTATTAAATCCTATGAGATTCTATATGAATCCCAAGGGATCAGAGAGAATCACATGAGATTCTGTATAACAACATACAACTTTTTAATAAAGAGATTCCAAGAGCTAATTTCAACAATCATATAAAAACATCTACCATTAAAAAGCTATGACATAAAAGTATAAAACTCAAAAACAGTGATTTACTCATTTTTACAAATCACTTGTGATTTTTTTAAAATAACAAATCACAAGTGATTTTTTTACGAATCCCGTGGGATTTTTTTACGAATCCCGTGGGATTTTTCTGGACGGAAATTAAGAAAAAAAAATATCGACTTTTTACGAATCCCGTGGGATTTCTTTACGAATCACGTGGGATTTTTCTGGACGGAAATTTTGAAAAAAAAATTCGTCTTTTTACGAATCTCATGGGATTTTTTTACGAATCCCGTGGGATTTTTCTGGACGGAAATTTTGAAAAAAAAGTTCGTCGAAAGTATATAACAATGCATATCTATAGAAAGATGATTTAATTCTCGTCGCAATGGTGTATTTTTCGTAGCTTGAAGATTTATCATTTGCAAGATATGTTGTTTTTTAAAAAAATGTGGAAAGTGGGTTTTTATATTAAATGAGCTAAAATGCCAATTTTGCTCTACCTTTGTTATTTTTTGGTTTGATCTTAGCCATTAGATGAAAGGTGGATGGATGGTTTTAAAGGATTACTTGATCATTACATACAAACGAATGGATACATATATAGGAGGATACATATATTAATTTGGGTAAACCCCATAAATCAAGGGATTCACTTAAGAGAGTACAATTAATGACTTTGATGATTATCTACTATGATCTTATCATGAACAACACTTAACATATCAAACGTGGATCAAAGTTGGTTACATTTTTATGCAATTTGCTTATTCATGGGGTTTTATGTTCTTTCTTCTCACCTTTTAGGCTTAATGACACCGCTAACATCATCAAGGATAGTTATATGCCTTTTTGAATTCGGAAGTAGATGGAATAAACTCAATAATCCCTATAAGACATAAATATGAAAAAGAATTAAGATAAATTATTCTCAAAGACATCATGAATTATTTGATATGTTTGTGGATTATGGTTTCTATTACTTACCTCAAGAAGATCAATATGAAAGTTTATAAAACTAGGTAAGGCTCGGCTTCCAGTATTAATATCAGCCTCCACAGTTACATGCTCAAATTTAATTTCAATCGTTGGCAAACCAATTCCAACCCTATAAACATATCAAATCAAGGCGATTTAGCTAAACCATAACCAAAATCAAAATATTAAAAGGATGATTGCGTAAAAAAGAAATACTTGTACACTTTATCAATAAAAGTTACTAAAAGTATTACTTTTACCAATTAGTATAAGAACATGCTTTATTTATTCTAAAAAAAACTTTTAATCACAGTAAAATCTTTTATACTTTTATTTTCTTTCCAATTATAGCAAAGCAACATACTTTTCTAACCCATAATATACTATTTATCTGATTATCTCATGTTCCTCAAGCTAGTTAAAGCCTACAATAAGTGAAGGTAAGTTGATATTTGATGAAATGAAAAAAGTAAACATCGGTACCTATCAAGTCTGGCCCTGAGCTTCAACAAGAACTTCTCATTATCTTCGTCAGCAACGTTAACAAGTCTGTCAAGCAAATGCCTTCGATCATTGGTTCCAAGACTATCGACATTAACTTCATTAGATGGTCCAGTTGATCCAAAAAGCAAACCTTTCTTCAACCGGTCGAAAGTTGGTAGCTTTTCAAGTGAAGCCCACTTAAGAACTTCTTCATCATCTTCTTCACGTGAAAAAATATCCATACCAGAATTACTCCAAGCAGAAGCACTTTCATGTCTTAAACTTGATGTACTAACTGCTCTAAGACTCCCTAATCTCATGCTATTAGCAGCTTTATATATGTCACTTCCATCCATTGTCATAAAAGACTAATCAGCACCAACTAAATGTTTATCAAGAAATGAAGATCTTTGATGGTTCTGTTCTTTTTGCCAAAATAACCTGGAATTCAAATTTGTTCAGGAGCTAAGAACAAGAACTGAAAATGGTTGTTGAATTTGTTCTTCAAGCCAAAAAAACCTTGACATCACTCAATGTGGTTTGTGAAAGTACATGAACAATGATGTATGATTTTGAGTAAGGATAGATGACCTTTATATTGATGAAGGTTATGACTTATGAGAGACTACTAACGGAAGTTGAAGGTGGTGAAACAGTCGGGTCGCTAATGGCTTTAAACGGGTTATGCGCCTGGTGGGGGGCTTGTTTAATCATCCATATGTTGACTTTTTTAGCAAACATTTATTGATTGGTATCTGCAAAAAAAATTCATAGGACAGTGATTATGTATTTGAAAATTTTAAACTTCTTTAAATGCTCCCTTAATTACAGAAATAGGAAGTTGATGTTTAATACAACCACCACACAAACGAAAGTCTCGAATTACAGTAATTATTTAGTTGACTTGTCCAAACCATTTTACCCACCGGCAGTGCTGGGGGTTATATGCTAAGACATAATTTTTTGTGATTCTTATCTTTTTTGGGCAAATAAGTGGTATCAAGAGGTACACATACAAATTTCCTTAATAATAATACCAAGCCGTTGAATTTGTGGGAACAAATTTAATATATGACTTTGTTGTGCTTATTGGTTAAATGCAAATTAGAAAATATAACCATGTTATGTTTAAAATAATAATTGATGGTTGAAATCCAAAATGAGTCTTTTTCAACTCCCCATATTCATGGAACTACGAAAATTTGTAAACGTGCAATTCTTGATTTTCAAACTGGCGACAAGACTTATGTTTTAAATTCTGTGAATGTACGTGTAAACATTTAATTAACGTTGTCTTAGATACACATTAATTGTGTAATAACATATAAGTATTGAAATTTTTAGGCAAAATGCATAAAATGGTACCCAACTTACTTTTAATATCCAATTGAGGTATCAACTTTATTTTAGTCAATTGTACTAAACTACAAAATATGTTCAAAATTGTGCTACTATTAGGTTTCTTTAAAGAAATATTGTCGGTTTTTACTTAGCACGTCAAACTTATATTTGTACATTAGACTACCATGTGGATAATTAATTTACGATCCTTTACAATACGCTTTTTGATCAATGTAGTCGGAATATTTTTCTGGTCACAAGCAGTATTATACTTTTACCAATTCAAATACCAGTAGTTTATCACCCAAGTACTAAAGTGACTCGCAACAACATTAAATCAAAAGATAACATGAAACGTGGATAAAATATTGTTTTTGTCTCCTTCGTTGCAATAGAAGATATTAGGGTTCTGTTGATTCGTATTTTGAGATTTAAAGAAATGTTTTTATTGTTAAAATGTTTGAAATGCTAAACTTAAGCTTTAGAAATAAAAAATGAGCATGACGTAGCTTAAGTAATTGCCTAATTTTGAGAGAAATATGTTGGTTGCATAATTTTAACCATGCTTTATACTTAAATACCTTAAATTGATAAAAATAAAGTTTGATACCTCAATTAGAAATTGATAATAAGTTGGGTGGGTGCCTTTTCATGCATTTTTAGGAATTGTCATAGATGTGTATATGACTCCGATCCCCTAAATGATACTAATTTGTTAGGACTGTTTTGTACCAATCACAAAACTTAACACGCACATCAACTTATATACACGGAAATAAGTTAATTTGGATTATATTAGATTTTTATGGGTCCTATTTTAAGCATTCTAATATGACAACTAACCGTTAAAACAATAAGAAACAAAAGGAACACACAGAAAAACTGGAAAATATGTAACTAGCATACTATGGGTAGGTTTTGGTCAAGTATTATATCAGTACTTAATTTATCAGTACATTTCTTATTCCATAGAAAACAACACCTTGTACTAAGGGTGCAACTTCTTATCAGTACATTTGGGTTGACAATGGGCAAAAAATCCTTCACATGAGCTCATATTGCTACAAGTACTATACTCAACGGTATCGACCTCATACACAGAAAAGCTCACATTACAACCATTTTTGTAAGGTAGGTTGCAATACATAGTTCCTGAATATACGTAAAGCCTTTGGAAGAATTTAAAGATGTGTCGGGTCTAGTTCCTAGTATCCCTAAGAGTACCATCTTTATGTGTAACGTGCTTGATCATGTAAAGGCCTCTATATTTTGCAACTTATGACATTCGAACGTGGGTCTCTTCCTATAAAATACTGGGGTGTCCCTCTCATTTCGTCAAGACTTCTTCATAAAACGAATGGTTTCAAAGACAACACCACGTGCCTTTTCAAGTTCACCAATCACCTCTTCCCTATCTTTTAAGGTTGCATTCAATTTGAAGCAAACTTGTTTTAACTTTTCCTTGCGTTGCTTGTCTTTCTCAATATCCCTCCTAAGAAGGCAGGTTTCAAGATCTACCATTTTTTATTCTTCCTCACGTGTAGCCATTTGCAAGATATTGATGATGATGAACTGTTGTTTTTTGTTAGGGTTAGAAAATGTTTACGGGTAGTGTTTAAGAACACTGGGTGGATTAAATGGAAGTGAGGTATCGAAGTTGAAATTTTTCATAGGAATGTGGAAGGGTGTTTGATCGAATTATGATTCAGGTANAGTACCATCTTTATGTGTAACGTGCTTGATCATGTAAAGGCCTCTATATTTTGCAACTTATGACATTCGAACGTGGGTCTCTTCCTATAAAATACTGGGGTGTCCCTCTCATTTCGTCAAGACTTCTTTATAAGGATTGTAAGATCCTTATAGAGGTTGTTCGCAAACGAATAGGAAATTGGAAGAACAAATGGTTATCTTTTGGAAGGTTGCACCTTGTGAAATTGGTGTTGTCGCCTATGCATCTTTACTGGGCGTCGGTTTTCATCCTTCCGGCATGTATTATTCATGACATTGAACAGCATATGAATCGTTTCTTATGGTGTCAAGGAGACATGAAGTGTGGGAAAGTGAAAGTCTCGTGGGAGGATGTGTGTTTACCGAAATATGAAGGGGGACTTGGGGGGAAAGCTTGAATCCTTTAATATTGTCTTGATGTCAACTCATATTTGGAAGCTCATAACACACAAAGAGTCCATGAGGGTTAAATGGATACATACTTACAAGGGATGTTCCTTTATTATCTAATGTGAGTTAGGGAGGGCGCAAGCTTCTTCAAATTCGCAATATTATTAGGCCGCATGTTTGGTATAAGCTTGGAAATGGAGGCAAAGCTTCTGTTTGGTACGGCACATGGGATGAGTTTTGTACCTAGCTTGATGAATCATGTGACGGGTCAAGCTGTGAGTAATGCGGTTTTTAATAGGCTCGAAACAGTGGCTGATGTTGTGAATGAGGGTTCGTGGATTTGGCTTGAGGCATGATATACATCTTGTCCTATTTTGAGCCAAGTTAATGTCCCTTGTTTAAGGCTAGACCAGGTAGATACTCTTCTTTGGAAGTATGATGGTGCGTTCTATGATTTTTTCTGTTAAACATGCTTGGCATGCTGTGCATGAAAGTGGACTTGAAGTGGATTGGTCTCATCTTGTATGGTCAAATTATACCATTCCAAGACATGCGACACATTTGTGGCTTGTTATGAGGAGACGTCTTCTTACTCAAGACAGGTTGAGACAATGGCATGTTAATTGGTAATGAGGTAGACTTAACTTTACTTCGTTGTCCTCCTTGTAAACTTCAACCGGCTTCACATGAGCACCGCTTCAATGTGAACCAAAAGATAATCTCGATATTGCTTTGAAGGGAAACTTAAAGGACCAAACTTGTAGAAAAGAAACTCTACAACCGCTAGTTAGTTAATTTAGTTATATTTTCTGTAAAATCGAAGGGACATGTCGCTTGGCTTGAACCTGTTCAAATAGAAATGATGGTTGGAAGACAACCATTCGAAACCTATAAGTATTTGTAATTCTGTAACATTACATTGGTTAGAAGAAGTAAAAGTTATCTAGTTTTATATACTTGTTTGCAAATCAGATTTCGACTCACATATACACACGCACTTTGGGACAACATTTGGTATCAGAGCCTCATTTTGAACCTACTCGTTACAACATCAAAACAGAACCAGAAAACCAGAACCTTGTTAACGAGAAACCAGAAACCAAAACCAAACCCAGAACATCTCTAGCGGAAAAAAAAACAAAAAAAAACAAAAAAAACAAAAAAAACAAAAACAAAAACAAAACAAAACAGAAACAAAAAACCCACACTGAAACTTTTAGTTTCGGGAACATACGCAACATTCTCAAACCTTGTTAACGAAAGAGAAGTTACCTAGATAACTTAGGGACACAAGAAAGTCGTATACAACTTATCTAGTGTCGAATTTGCAAACGGAAGGACACCAAACGAAGTGGTGGCCTTGTTTTGTTGTGATCTTTGTACGCGACAACAAAACCAAAAAAGAAGGAAACAATTTTTTTTAAGGATTCTTGTTGGTGTCTTGCACACGACAACAAAGAAGGAGACTTGTTCGTTTATTACAACGCAACAAGGAAAGTAAGAAGGACGTCAAAAGATTGTGTATTTACCGAGATACACAAGAAAAAGAATAAGCGCAGAAAAATTGAAAAGAGCGTTGCTTGGGCAGATTTTGATAAGGTATACCGGTTACAAACAATCAAGGATTGTTTAGGAGCGTTAGCAATACAAGAACAACAACATATATCGAATTGAAGGGCGAACTGATCACTCGTCACAAAAGGATACCGAAAGGTATTGAAAGTTGTTGAAGGAATACGGTGTGGACATANACGCTCTTTTCAATTTTTCTGCGCTTATTCTTTCTTGTGTATCTCGGTAAATACACAATCTTTTGACGTCCTTCTTACTTTCCTTGTTGCGGTTGTAATCAAACGAACAAGTCTCCTTCTTTGTTGTCGTGTGCAAGCACACCAACAGAGAATCCTTAAAAAAATGTGTTCCTTCTTTTTTGTTTTGTTGTGCGTACAAAGATGACAAATAAACCATCGAATCACATAAAATAACAAACGTTAGCCAAAATTCCCCGGAGCCCATATCTGCTCCTGGCACGCTGCCCGCGCGTCAACGCGCGGGTGACGCGCCAGGCTACTGTATGGTCTCAGGCGAATTTTGAAAGTCGGCTTTCCCCTTACCCGACAAATGTGGATCTTTCAATTCAGGTATGTACATGTTATGTGCTTAATTGAGAACACTCGAAACGAGGTTTGAAACTTGAGAGATCCTATTTCTAAAACACCCACTTTGGGAAAACGCCAACTTATATTTTCTAACTCTTGCCTTTAGCCAAGGCTTTTCTAAACTTAGGGAGCTTATATATTTCACGTAACAACACGTGAAAGCATCCATATGCTCATATCCCGTACTTACGTCTTCTCTAATCACGTAACGGGTTTACTCCCTTATTGGTCAAACTAAGTCAAAGGTCACTTTGCGTAAACGCATCCTTACCCACTTGGGTTATGCTTTACATCAAGGCAAATCACTTGACTTGTTTGCACCAAGGTGTTAGTTGAGAACGTCGAGTCGTCGAAAGTCACGAGATATGAAATTATGGATTCTCGACGTCGCGTTACTTGAATATATAAGTAACTCATAATTTTTTTTCAACTTATAATCTTAATTGTCAAAACACTTTTCTCCTAATGACAATTAGTTTATTTCTTTCCTTAATTACTTTCTTAATTATCCTTTTAAATCAAATTACCACTTTTCCCTAAAACCACTTACTTCAAAACCATCAAACCCAAAACCACTTACATCAAACCCTAAACCACCATATCTCCCACAATCTATCCCAAAATATTCTCCCAAAAATCCCTCTTACATATTCCCTTACACATTCTTACACACATCACCTTTTGTCCCCCTCACACAAACTCCCACACTTTATTCCTTTCACTTTACCAACTTCCCATACACACACTTATACACTTTCCAATACACTCACATACATATTCAAAATACACACACTTCACTCACATACCTATCTTTACACACACTTACACATTTCATCCCTATACTCTCATATACAACTCATACCTATACCCATCTCTTACACACCCTTATATTCCTTACACACCTTACATCTCAACCATTCAATCTCTTACAACACATCTCAACCCTCCATTCTTTTAAACACATGTTTTTAATCCTAACCATCCAATTCAAACCAACTCATCTCAACCATCCATCCTCTTACAACCTTACATCTCTTACACAACTTCAATCTCAACCCTCCATTTCAAATCAAACACATCTCAACCCTTCATCACCCTTTCTCTCCAAGAAAGGAATATTCTTTGGAATATCTCCTCTAACCCAACCCTGATTCTCCTCATCCAACCATGGTTAGTTCCCATCACTTAACCCTAACCCAACCTTGGCTAACTCAAACAACATACACACCCAACCATGGTTAACTCTACATTTAACCCATTTCATACTTAACCATGGTTAACCTTCTAAACCTTTAAACCTAACCATAGTTACACCTTAACCCTTCCCTTGTGGAATATTCCATGGCATATTCTCTTCTCACTTAAGCCATGTGAGGAATTACATTTACACCCCTTCCAAATTACCCTATCTACATTTCTCACCCTTGGTAATTTGTTTTTCTCTTTATCTACTTCACAAAATGTTTTTCAAATTGGCTATTTGAGTTGGTAAACCTTAGATTGATTAATGTTAAGGTTTAGTGTGAAGTACAATTGGGGGTTTAGCAAGGTATGGTATTTACAAGGTCCAACAACTTAGATTTTGGGAAATCTTTACAGAGACCTGGCGCGCTGCCCGCGCGCTGACGCGCGGGTGACGCGCCGGCCTCGGTAAAATTTCCCAAGTTTGGGTTCTTGGCCTATAAATACCACCCTTGCCTCTTGTATTCCTCACCCCTTGCCATTCTTCTTTCTCTCTAGATTCTTTCTCTCAAACACTTTCTAATCTCTCTCAAATCTCTCTATCTCTAATCATGTGTTCTTAATTTTCATATAACATCTTTGAAAGAACACATCTTCTTTGCATGGGAAGAATCACAAGAACCTAATCCATTCTTGTGATTGTGTCGAGGGTCTTCTTCTACCCTTTCTATTACAATTGAGTCTCTAAGTTAGGTTAGGGCTTGATTAAAACAAACATTTATTCATTCATTCAATTGTTTGTAAGGGAAGTCTTGTGTCTTGGTGACCAAGCCTAGATCATTGGGGATCTAGTTGGGGTTTGATACTTCCGGGTGGAAGTTTTGGTTGTGGTCTTGGTGACCAAAGGTTAAGTCGAATCACGAGATTCTTTAGGGTGGTTTCCGAGGGCGGAATACCGTTGGGGAGTAACTCCTTCTTTGTGAGCATCAATATTGTTGAATATTGGTGGAGTGAATTGTAACGATTTGTAGTCCACCGAAAGGATTATACTAGTGAATAGTATCGTGTCGTGGATTCACAACTGGACGTACGGATGGTATAAACCCCCCATCCGGAACCAATATATATCGTGGTGTTCTTTACTTGCTTTATATACTTTGGTTGTGATTGTGATAGTGGTTGCTATTGTCTAAGACCACTTGGTGTTCTTCTTGGCTTAAAGTTTTTAAACATCTAAAAAGCCGAAGAAACCGTATTCACCCCCCCCCCCTCCTCTACGGTTCTACAATTGGTATCAGAGCAGGATACTCAAGTTTTTTAGCTTTAAAACCTTCCCGAGAAGTCGTTTTAAGTCAAAAACTTCTTTTCCAAAAATCTAAAATCCTAACTAAGATTTTTGGCAAAGTTGAGTATAGATCCATGGCTCAAGAGAACTACGCGGAGGGGTGCTCTATGCAAAGACCACCTTTGCTAGAAACCGAAGGTTTTTGTTTTTCGAAAACCCGGTTTGAGACCTATGTTAGGTCCAAGGATCTTGATCTATGGGAGGTCATTCAAAATGGTGACTTTGTCTTCGAGATGCTCAACTCGGAAACCAAGTTGATGGTTGAGACACCATACTCGGAACTTAAAGAAGATGAGAAGAAAAAGCTTGTCAAAAATCAAGAGGCCAAGATGTTGATATACAACGCTCTACCTCGAAGAGAATTTGAAAGAGTGCACGTGTGCAAAACCGCCAAGGAGATTTGGCACTCACTTATCATCACTCATCAAGGCAACTCTCAAGTAAAAGATNCTTAAAGAAGATGAGAAGAAAAAGCTTGTCAAAAATCAAGAGGCCAAGATGTTGATATACAACGCTCTACCTCGAAGAGAATTTGAAAGAGTGCACGTGTGCAAAACCGCCAAGGAGATTTGGCACTCACTTATCATCACTCATCAAGGCAACTCTCAAGTAAAAGATAGCAAGATTGATCTTCTCATACAACAATATGAGAAGTTCACAATCGCGAATAAAGAAACTATTGATAATGGTTACACAAGGTTCAATGCTATTATCACTAGTCTCACGGCTCTAGATCCTAGATTCTATAACAAAAACCATGTGAGGAAGTTTCTTCGTGCACTTCCTTTAAAGTGGAGGCCCAAGGTGACGGCCATTGAAGAAGCCAAGAATTTGGCGGAACTCCCTCTTGACGATCTCATCGGGAATCTCAAGGTCTATGAAATGATCCTTGAAAATGACAAGACTAGCACCAAAGACAAGAAGGAGAAGGTAAAGTCTTTGGCTCTTAAAGCTAAAGTCACTAGTAACCAACCTAGTGATGAAAGTGATGGCCAAGAAGGTAGTGGTGAAGAAGACGAGGCGGACGACGAAGAATACAACCTCATGGCTAAGAACTTTCGAAGGTTCTTTAGAAAAGGTGGTAACTTCGGAAGAAGCAATAGGTTTACCAACCAAAGAAATAATTTTGGTGGAAGAAACAACTTTGGAGCAAGTCGTGGTAATGACAACAAAGTTGGTGAAAGCTCAAGGCGCACACAAGCATGCTACAATTGTGGTGATAAAGGTCACTTCATCAATGAATGTCCTAAGCCTAAAGAAAACAAGGCATTCGTTGGAGGAGCATGGAGTGATAGTGAAGATGATGAGCAACCACCAAAGGAGGCCACTTGTCTCATGGCTCAAGAAAAGCTTGAGGTACCTCTAAACTCTTCCTCTTTTAATAACTTAGACATTATCAACTTGCAAAAGGAGAAAGAGGAGCTAAATAAGTTCAATGACGATTTTAGAAAAATGTTTGAAAATGTTGTTAAAGAAAAACATCGTCTTGAACAAGAACAAGTCAAACTTAATGAAACCATTAATGGACTTAAAAAGGAAGTAAAGACACTAAAGCATTGCAAGGAGGTAGTTGAACCATGTAAAAGATGTGAGGAACTCACACTTGAGGTTAACTCCTTGAATGACAAAGTATCCAAACTTCAAAAAGATTCTTTAAGTTTTTCTAAATATAAAAAGAGCACTAATGATTTAGAAGCGATAATAAGTCGTCAAAAAGTGTCTCAAGATAAGGGAGGTCTTGGATTTTCAAAACATGGTCAAACAACTCCCGCAAGTCTAACTAAACCAATGGTGTTTGTAAAATCAAGCCAAAAGGAAGATCCACAAACTTCCGGATCCTCGTCTACAAGTAAAGACAAACCAATTACTCCTCAAGCTCTTTTTGCAAACACTCGAGGGAACCAAGCTCCCATCGCAAGAAAAGAAAAACCAAGACAATGTTTTAATCCCGCTTCTCGAAAAGGGCTTGGTTATACACAACCTCGAGTGAATAGTAAATCACTTTTACCTACACCCAATATGAGACCTTTTACTTCATTCAACCAAAGACCCTCATATCAAAATAATCAAAAACAAAATTCTTATTACAATCAACGGTCTTCTCAATACCAACGTAAGAATTACCAAAGGAGAGACAACTCCTATTCAAACCAAACCTTCTTTAGACCTCAAGGATACAATTACTTTAGACCAAGTTATCAAAATCAAAATGGCTTTCAAAACAATCCTTGTTCCGTTTTCTCTAGCTTTGGTATTGAAAAATTATGTATATTGCTTCAAGACCCAAGGATGTTTGATTTGGGTACTTTGAAAACTAACCAAAATGGACCCAAAAGACAATGGATACCAAAAGCATGAGTTATATCTTTGTTGTAGGTTTGTCTCAAAAGTGATCTACAACCGGACGAGTGGATAGTGGATAGTGGTTGCACTAAACACATGACCGGGAATAGAAGATTGTTCACTTCTTACATGGAGTATAACGGCAATCAAGTCATTTTTGGAAGCAAACTTAACGGCAAGATTGTAGGCAAAGGTAATGTCCTTCATGACTCCATAGAGATCTCCAATGTTGAGCATGTTAGGGGTCTTAGCTTTAATTTGATTAGTGTGAGTCAATTAAGTGATGATGATTGTGAGGTTAAATTTACTAAAGTAGATTGTACTATTAGTAAAAATAGTGTTGTGTTAGCTAAAGGTATTAGGAGAAATAACTTGTACACATGCAAGTTAGGAGATAATTCTAAGCAACACATATGTCTCACGTCCATGGTGGACAACTCAACGCTTTGGCATAGGAGGTTAGGTCACGCCAATATGAGGTTAGTCCAAAACCTAGCTTCCAACGAGCTAGTACGGAATCAACCAAAGTTGAGCTTTGAAAGGCATTATTGTGATACATGTCTAGGGAGTCAAGGACAAGGAAATAATAGAAATAAAAATGAAGTGTCAACTAATAGGGTTTTAGAGTTGGTGCACTTGGATTTGTATGGTCCATCTCCAATCCAAAGTTATGGAGGAAACTTCTACACTTTGATGATTATAGATGACTATTCAAATTATACATGGGTCTTGTTCTTAGAAAATAAAGAGGAGTCTTAAACAAATTTGACATCTTAAGAAAGAAACTAGAAAACCTACTTGATTGTTCAATTGTTTCAATTAAAACTAATCATAGTAATGAATTTGATAAGATGCACTTTGGAACCTTTTGTGAACAACATGGAATATCTTATAACTTATCGGGCCCGTTCACTTCTCAATCGAATGAGATTGTTGAAAGAACACATCGTAAGTTGAGAAAGATGAGTCGAGCTATGCTTGATGAACAATCCATCCCAAAAAAGTTTTGGTGTCATGCCCTAGATACCGCTTGTTATATCTTTAATAGAGTCTATATAAGAAAAGTGATTAATAAAACACCTTATGAAATACTTAGGAATAGAAAACCATCCCTAGAGTATTTTAGAGTTTTTGGTTGCAAAGTATTCATACTTAACACCAAAGAATACCTTACCAAATTCGACCCAAAGTCAGGTGTTTTCTTAGGATACTCTCAAACAAGTAAAGCATACATAGTGCTTAATAAGGAAACAATGAGAATTGAGGAATCCCTCAATGTAACCTTTGACGAGAGCTTGCCCGAGCCCAAACTATCTTCTTCGGTAGAAGATGACGTGGTTAACGAACACATAGTTCAAAATCATGAAGGGTCGCCGACATTACAAGTTAATGTTTCGGATGACGGCAATCCTAAAGATGTGAGAGAAGCGAGGGGTCATCCCATTGAATAAGTCATTGGTGACTTAAATAAAAGAACTCTTAGATCACAAACTAACAAAATTAGGTTTTGGCATGACACTTTCAAAAATCAAAATTGTTTTGGGATATGTCTAGATGGTCATGGTGGACATGCATCTTAAGAGAAGAATCTTTCAAAGCTTAACTATTTGTCTAGAAGCCCTTTAAACGCTCATAGAGCATGTGTGTCTTTGTGCCTAGGACTTGTGTGAAGGCATGGAAGGAAACTTCAATTGTTTCCGAGAAGAAAGATATGTATTAACTCATCATTCAATAAATGAGTAATAATATCCTAGATCCTACATGTCTATACTATATGTTTGAACAAGAAAACTTGACACAAATTATCTTGATTCATCTCGATAAATTTGATTATGTTAAGTTTCCAAGATTGGATAAAATGTCAAAACACAATTCACACTTGTGTTGAAGATCTTATATCTAATTCTACTTGTTCTCCTTATGTGATAAATACATGTTGCATGCAAAAATATTGAGTAATATTATCTCCTATTAATAATGTGTTTCATGCATAGTTTTGGCACATGTATAAGAAATTATAGTAACTAGCATGTGTTTCTAGTCCATCCAATCTCAACTTAAGCCTAAATAAAACACTCATTTCTAATTGAATATCTTTTCCCAACACCATGTGATCTAGGCATATTAGTACATGAATTTGATGTGTTGAACATCTTATCAAGCATATTAGTACCTTGATCATTGATATTATGACCAATTTTTAAGTGCTAGGAATCCTAACTACCAACTTAACTCACCTATAAAAGAAGTAATCCTACTAGTTATCTTGACATCAAACTTTTCAAAGATCAAATAACACTTAAACACACTCAAAAAATGGAAATGGATGATGAATTTGTTGGGTCATCATACCACTTTAATGATGGTAGGAGAATGATGACTAGAGAAGAGGAGGAAAACATAGATTGGGACAACATTAGTAGTGCGGAAATCCCAATTGTGAAAGATTTCCTCAAACTTTGTTTTGTTGGAGATGACATTTGGGCCAAGATTGAAGGAAAACTTTCTAAACCGGTTGAAAATGATCACACTCGTAGGTATGCATGTTGCTTAACTAATGGTGTGATTGAGCGAAATATTTTCGCTATGCGTAAGGAGATTAGAGAACTACATAAGTCAATCAACAATGATATGTTGGTAATGGCCGCCGTTCTCAAAGATATCTCAAGGGTCACTCTTCAAGATAAGGATGAAGAGTGAAGAAGTGGAACCCTGTTCTAGTAGTAACAATCTAGGTCTTTTCACAAGCTTGTATGAATAAAATATGTTAGGATTGTATGATGTTTTCCTTGTATGTCCTTCATTATGTGTGTTGAATAAAATGCTTGTGTTGTTTATTTCCATGATATGTCTTCTTTTGTTGATATTTGGCATTTACTATAATTGATTTCTTACATCTATAAATATAATTATTCTTGTGTCTAGCTTAACATTTGGATGATGGAGTCATTTTGGACACTTATATATATTTTTTTATGATGTGAACTAACCCATGTTGCAAGTATCCAAATGGTAACCTAACCCACTTTGGACTTCCACATGTGCGTATTTCTTGTTTGTTGCATGTTGTGGTGTTTTTATGTAGCTAGGCCACCGCAAAGGTGAGGCTCTTGACCCATGGATCCCCGCCTTGAAACAAGGGGGAGCAACGATCTAGGGGGAGCTATGTTCAAGGGGGAGCACATTCGGGTGCACATACAAGCTAGCTCATTAATCCCACAGGCCCAAGTTCGAAACCTGGCTTGATTGGTAGTCCCATCTTTTTGATTCGACAAAAGGGGTTGATCCCAGTTGAGCAAACGATCTAGTATAGAAGCTGACTTGAATAGAAACTTATATAATACGCGGAAAATATTATATAACTTAAGATGAACACAAGAACAATGAATATCACACTAAACACTTCAATATATTAATTATACGAGCACTCTTACAATGCTAGGGTTTAACAACCTTGAAGTGAATTCGACTTTTCTAATACACGTACATTCTCTAACCCTAGAGATCTCCTTTTATAGACAAGGAACCCTACACGGTTTACAAAGACTTCTTACACACACAAACGATATTCTTAACCTATAGAATATTTAATACAATCATTAACATAAATACATGACTCAATACTATAATTAACTCTGAGCAGTAGAGTTCTTCAACATGAGCAGCAGAGTCACAATTCCAGCAGCAGAGTCAGTCAGCAGCAGATTGATATTATTAGAACCAGAGTTACTTAAAACCCAACAATCCTCTCCTAAACTTGATATTTACCTCCTAAATCATCAAGTTTCTTATAAGCACAAATAACCACCAAGAGGATGCTTCCAAACACTTGATTCTTGTAAGGCTTTATATACATTCTTGGGTTCTATTTGTGATAGAAAACAAGCAAAAAGGCAATTTTGCAGATCTTTATGACTATTTCTTTGATGTAGAGATCTAGCAAAGAAACCTTTGTGTAGCAATTCCTTAGTCACCCTCCTTGTTTGAACACTAGATGATGGATCACCCAAAATATTCTCCTTTGGATGATGTATATGAATTCTTGTTATCTTTGTAGGACTGACAGGAATATTGAGTTCCAAGTTGTTGAAGTCAGTCTGAGCACCAAAAATTTCACCTTCAAGAGCTTCATCATCTGTATCTTCATAGATTTCTGTCAATCCAGGCATCTCTGGATCATCTTGAGTGTGTCCATCAACCAAGGATATGCCTTGTGTGCCCATTGAAGGAAACTTAAGTATCTCTGGAGAAGCACTTTGCTCAGCAGCAGAGTTGCCTGCATGTTTAGTAGCAGAGTTGTCTCCCAGCTCACAAGATGATCCTTCCCCAAAGGAGATGAGGGGGTAGTATGCAATCATCTAGTGAAGCTCAAGGATTGATTAATAGTGTCAACAGGAAACTGCTCCCAGCAGTCAGTTTATCTGATTTCGCTGCTAAAGCTGCAGACAACTCTGCTGCTAAAG
>LBNU01019567.1:77271-95883 GCA_014162995.1 Artemisia annua
AGACAGCATTAAAACAATCCTAATCAGCACTAAATCTAACTATTAATACGGTCTCAAAACCCTGGTAAAAAATTAATATAATATAATAGTTATTCAAGGTGTTTGGGACTGTTTTTAATAGCTGAATTGATGGGTGTTTGAAACTGCCTTGATAGCTGAATTCAAGGGTGTTTGAGACTATTTCAATTGCAAGTTTTAGGGGTGCTTGAAACTGTAATAATAGCCGAATACAGGGGTGTTCCAACTATTTTTAATAGGCATTGTTATTGCAAAATAAATTTGACTTATACTAAATTAATAGATGTAAAGTTCAAAATATTATAAGACAATATATTTGATATTAAATACATGATAAAAAATTTATGTCAAAACCCCGTGCGTGCACGGGTATTATAACTAGTTTGGGTTATCAGAATTCTTAAAAAAGTCACAAGTGACTTTTAAAAGTTTATTGTCCATATTAAGTATGTACCAGCAATTCATGAAATGTATATTATCAGGTAAATATATGATGATGATGAAAAAACATTATGAACACAAAAGATGTTGTGGGCAGTGGCACTTAGCGTTAAACCAGTCTTAACACTTCAGAGACACGTGTGAAGTAAGCTGGCTTCTTTAGTTGTTTGTGCTCCTAGAATGTTCCTTAGGTGCACAATGCACAGGTGTTAGATCAGAATGTTTACTTGAAATAGTCAATATGGATTGTTATCATCTCAAACGGGTCATATGACTATAATTTCATAACTTGCCAAACATGAAAGATGTAATTTTGTAATGCCTAGAGGTCTTAAACATCCTAGATGTTAGTCTGCTCCCAGTGGGGAGCGTAAAGAGCAAAAAAGAGACCAAGCCACGCGCGAGCATTGTTGGGTGCATTTGGGTGCTGCATGAGGTGAGCCAAAAATGCTCACGAAGGGTGAGCCAGTCACCATATATGTATTTGTGCATAGTGGGACACCCTCAAGTATGTGGAGTATTTAGTGGGGTATGTTTGTATAAAAATGGTATTTTAATGAAAGGTGAGGGAGTGATGAATATTGGGAGTGAAAAGTGAGAGGGAGTGAGGGGAGATAGAAAGTTGATGTGACGCTGAGGTGGAAGGTGAAGTGGTGTGACCGCTCGGAGTAGTCCCATATACGTTGTTTCTTCTAGGTTCATCTATAATGGCTTCGTAACTTTTGCATGTATCAAGTAAATGCTAAAAGACAGTGAAGACGTAGCCTCAATGGACAGGCGGTATAGAGTGCACCGCCAAAACATAGCTTTTGAAGTCATTCTAACTCAAGGATTGTTTTTCAAGTCTTTTTTAAACAGATATATGAGATTGAGCTAAACCATATATTCATCCATTGATTCATTTCAGAGTTACTTTAGTGAAATTTGCCCACAGACACATGAGGATAACCTATTGATTTCATTCTCGTTACCTATAAGTGCGCAATAAGGACGAGGACAACAACCAGAATCCAAAATGCCAGATGGGTCGATTTCCGCTTGTTTACTTATTTATGAGGTCAGATGGATCAAATAATCTTTTTATGGTAGACAGGGTCTAATGGGTCTAACGGGTTGAAAGTCACCCAAAATCTATTTTATTTATATAAACTCATGACTCATTCTATATATATACTAAACCCCTTGACGGGGGTAGTATAAAAAAGTATTTTTTTTCTTGGGCTGGATTTGCATGGGCCTCAGTCCAGTGAAAGGGGCAAATACATATGGAATCCAATAAGGCATGTGACCAAGCGAATGTATGACAGCCAAAAAAAGAGAGAAAAATACGAGTGGTTGTAAATGATGTCACTATTTTAAAAAAGAAACTAAAAGATAAAACTTATAACGGAAAAAAAAAAAAAAAAAAAAAAAGAAGGATATAAATATTTTAAGAGAAAACACAAAAATATGAGTCATATGAAAAGAAAAGGGAAAAACATGACTAACCCATCTCACATTAGTATCTAAAAGAACTACTTTATATCATTTTGTATAAATTGATGCATTATTGTTTCAAATATGTGATCCATTCAAATTAAATCATTCCAATTTTTAGGTCGGCGCGACGTAACAACTTTTATGTACATCTCCTACAGAATTGTGTACACACTAAAAGAGTAAGGTCAAATTGTATTATAGTCATGTTACAGGGTTACATGCTCACCATCACGGTGCGACAATTAGGCGTGCATTATAGACCACTGCAGATCTTATGCGGGGTATTATATGTCATCTGAGAAGGCGCATCTTCCCTTTTGCGTTTATGAAAATAAAAAAGCAATATTCTATTCTACAATTTTCTTTCCTCTTTCATCACACCAGAAATACACCACATCTAAATAACAAAACAACTCAAATTATAACCGTTTTCACTTTCAAAGAACTTTGTTTCCAAGCAAATTTGTCTATTAGTAATGGAAATTACATTAGTAAGAATATAAACTTCAGGGTGGGTCTTTCTCCGTGATTTACAGATTGTTGAGTAAAAAAAATTATGCAAAAAATGTAGCAAACTAATACATACAAAAAAAAAATAATAAAATAAAAAAAAATTGCCTCCATAAACAACTATAAACACAATATAAATACACAACAAATATATGAATATCTCAAAATAAAAATGAAAATACACTGAACAATAACAACACAGCTTCTAAAAAAACGTAAAAAAAAATACACTAAAAACTAAACAATTAAAATAAAAAAATAAAAAAAATCGCTTAATTGATTCTAACCCAATAAACAACCCGAATTTAAAACAACAACAAAACACCCATAAACATAGACACATAAAGAAGTAAACCTAAAAATACTTATTTAAACTACTCAATAATGCAACAACTATTACATAGCGTTAAATCTAGCAAGAAACTGCCTACGCCGCCCAAGATGCGCTGCAGAGGCTTCTAAAAAAAGCTGCAGGTTCGCTAACTTTTCCGTCTCAAAATCACGAATAGCCTTAAAATACATAATAGAATCAACAAACACAATGTTGTCACCACTCCTCAATTCCATTACCAACTGAGCTACAGACATATGACTACTACAAAACTCTAATTCCTGGATAATAGTAGGTCATGTTTCAGGAGTCCAAAGAAATGAAAATAAATAGAAAAGGGGGTCAATCTTTTGAATTCACAGGTTCCTTCTCTCTCAAAACCCAAACGCATAACATCAGAAATAGAAACCGAACCCGATGAATAAGCTAGCTCTAAAAGCCTAACTAAACCATCCATTACACTCACAGTAATTTAACAAAAAAATAAGGAATGTTGGATAAAACCATCATCCAAAAGCCTTAAATAGTGAAAACCAAAAACAACAACTAATACAAAATACTATTACGATTCCAAAAAAAACCAATAAACACAGATTTATCTCCCAAATGACAAACCATTACTGTTCGATGTGATCAATCAACTGCATTATTTCGAAATTTGAAATGTCAAAGTTACTTGTAGGCAATCAAATCTGCAATGAGAAACATTGGAATACAAAAACCTTGACAAATATAGTTGACCAAAAAAATCCTGCATCCCCAAAAAGCCATTGTGCAGAACCCATAATAACTACTTTAGACATTCAATAACTAACTTAATAGAACCAGCAACATAATACACCACTAAAAAACTCAAACAACAATATGCTATAGCGATCACATACTAGACATAAATTAATTGAAAAAATTATCTGGCAAAAAAAAGTCCTGTCGCAACGCGGCGGGCATCATATACCTTGTATATTACTATAGGGCATTGGCTCCCAACTTTTAGTAAAATAATAATTTTTCTACAGCCCAACCTTTTAGTCCAAGTTGCATGTTGTTTGGGCCCATGTTTGTAACAGAAAAACGAATAGCCTACTTCCAAGCCAAGTATTATATCTTATCTGTGTATTTAGGTATATTAGTAGTATTTGTATAGTGATGTATATAACTAGACTCTTACTAGCAGAACAGAGTATCTGATAAAACACTGATAAAAAACTAACCGGCATTTTACTATGACGGTAGGTTTTGCTGATGTACTTAGCCTATGGTGACGGTAGGATTACATGTTTCTTGCTGTTATGGCATCACAACGATTCCAACCCGAGTAGACAAATAAGAGTCACAGAAAGCCCCGCCGCAACGCGGCGGGCAATTAACCTCTTGTTAAATAACAAAAGCTCATGCAGTGTGAAGTGAGTAGATTTTTTTATTATTTAATTAATATAGTCATGACTTTGGGCTCGCATCACCAGTTTAACGTGTGTATGGGCAGAGACGAAGGACATTTCAATTTTTCGTTATATGGCAGTTTCACAATGAATTTTACGTATGACAACTTGTCATTATGCGTATGCCACATATATGCTTTGTGAATGGCCTTAGAAAATGTTGAAATGTAGCGCTTGCCACATCACAAGCTGAATGACCAATTAAAAAAACAGGTTCACCATTTATAGGCAAATTGCATCTATCCATAACTCACACCGAATCACTATAAATCAAAACATGAGTCTTTGGCATGCTCTTCCTTCGTTTTTTTACATGTACTATCACAAANGTTACATCACAATGAATGAAAGAAGCAAACTCGGCACCTAAGTCTTGGCAAACCAATTCTCCCAAGTCATCTATAATATCAGCTATTACCACTTTTGCACCATGTTTTACGAATAACCTCACAATACATTCTCCGATGCCTCGAGCTCCACCCGTGACAATAGCTACCTTATTTTCAAGCCTAAAACAAATATGATTTAATTCCACATGTCCAATTAGCACAAGATTACTATAATATTAGAGATGTTATTGCGACTTCATGATTCGCCTAGCATTATATAGTAGCATATGTCACCTGATGTGTCAACATTAATGTGTGCTTATATAATTCAGATTTATGAGCTAAAACAAAAACTGTTAATGTCTAAATAGATATGGGCGATGGTAACTACTCCCTACGTCCCAAAATATAAGTAGAATTTGACTTTTTGAATCGAACTTTGACCTTAAATATTTTTGTTTGTATTATATAACACTTGAAAAAATTATACGAAATGAAAATACATTTAAAATGCAATCCATTTATATATTTTGTATCAAGTATTGTATGATATAAAAAAAAATATTTAAGGTCAAAGTTCGATTCAAAAAGTTAAACTGGACTTATATTGGGATAGAGGGAGTATCGTTTATACTAAAACTTTTTAAATTTGCAAAAAAAAAACCTACTGCAACACACGGAAATATGCTAGCTAGCTTAAGTTGAATGTGGTTAACGGGCTTGTCGTAATACCACTATACATGTATCTTTGAAGGATAAATATATGTTGAGTTGACGATAGTAGTGATATTTTATTTATAGCCATTTAACATAAAACAAAGCATTTGTTTGTACGTTGTCAAACATGCATTTTTTTTTCTAGGGGTCGTCATAACAACATAAGCTACATGTATATATTTTTTGAGAACATCAGAAATCTTCCTTGCCTGCGATGTTGATACACCGTCAGCCGGTCAGCGACAACAAGTTCATCACAATGGTGACTAGTAGTAGAGTAAGAAAATTGATGAACAAACCACTTATAAATTTTGAGTTAGACTGAAAGTATTAGAAACAAACCACAACAAGTTCAAAAGTATTTTACATTTTAGAGAACCACCTTGTCGATTTGATCTGTTTGTAAATATTTTGACCGAATTTGTTTGTAATTTTTATCTGAACTCATTTGTTCCGAATATTCAAAAGAGAATAAGCAGGTAAACTTAACCGAAACAATTTTGACATGAACATATGCATTTGTTTATATTTTGACCGCAAACATAGGTCTTATGGCACAAATGAAACCGTGGATTTTATAATAATGGGCCAAAATGCATAACGTAATTAATTACAATTTAAATGATTAATAAACGAGAATAGATCAAATAAATTGAAAAATATCTGCGAAAATTGTAAAAAGACTTGAAAAAAATAAAAAAAACTCTTCGAAATATTTTGAACCTTTTCCCCACGAGAAAGTATATTTGTGCATAAAAATGTTGTGAATGAAGTTTTATTTCTAATTTTAAATTTTTATACGTTTTTTTAATGCACAAAGAATGAAATTTTAATGTACAAAAAAAAATATAAAATAAATCAATGCACAAAATTTCAAATTATAGAAACGAATTTTTGATGCACAATGTCGATTTCCAAAATTTTAATGCACACACATTTTTTTTTCATAATTTTTTTTTCATCAAAAGTATACATTTAAAAAAAAAAAAAAAAAAAAAAAAAAAAATCTTTCACAACTTTTTTATCCATCAACGTCCCCTGTCTTATGAAATTTTTGTTATTTTTTAAAAACTTTTTTTATTTATTTGAATCATTTTTAACAATTTCACGAATATTTGTCTTTTTATTTTAACTATGTCTTAATAAAACACTTGCGTATGCAATTTTCTTAACAAAAATATAAGAAGCAAACCATTATGAAAAAGCTGAGGTGACGCTGATGTGACGATGCTTAGTTTGGTCTTGGTGTGGTCTTATTACTTTGCTTAAAAGTCATTTTCATACTCTATGCCTTTGATTCTAAACTAAAAATGTAAGAACTTGTGATACCAAATACTTAATTCACTAAAAGTAAATAGTCATAAGTAATAATACGGCTAATAATAAACCTCTGGACAATTTATAAATTTTAATGATTATAATTTTTTCAAAAGTATTTTACATTTTAGAGAACCACCTGGTCGATTTGATCTGTTTGAAAATATTTTGACCGAATTTCCATGTTTGTAATTTTTATCTGAACTCATTTGTTCTGAATATTCAAAAGAGAATAAGCAGGTAAACTTAATCGAAACAATTTTGAAATGAACATATGCATTTGTTTATATTTTGACCGCAGACATAGGTCTTATGGCACAAATAAAATTGTGGATTTTATAATAAAGGGCCAAAATGCATAACATAATTAATTACAATTTAAATGATTAATAAATGAGAATAGATCAAATAAAATGACAAATATCTGCGAAAATTATAAAAAGACTTGAAAAAAATAAAAAACTCTTTGAAATATTTTGAAACTTTTCCCCCAGAGACAGTATATTGGTGTATAAAAATGTTGTGAATGAAGTTTTATTTTTAATTTAAAATTTTATACGTTTTTTAATGCACAAAGAATGAATGAAAAAATAAATAAATAAAAATCGATGCACAAAATTTCAAATTGAAGAAACGAATTTTTGATGCACAATGTCGATTTTCAAAATTTTAATGCATAAACATTTTTTCATAATTTTTTTCATTAAAATTATACATTAAAAAAAAAGAAAAAAAAAAAAAAATCTTTCACAACTTTTTTATCCACTAACATCCCCTGTCTTATGAAAATTTTTATAATTTTTTAAAAACTTTTTTTATTTATTTGAATATTTTTTACAATTTTACGAATATTTGTCTTTTTTATTTTAACTATGTCTTAGTAAAACACTTGCGTATGCAATTTTCTTAACAAAAATATATAAGAAACAAACCATTATGAACTAATTTTTTTATGGAATTATACCTTGCTTTTTGAGTCGGAGAAGCCATTAACGTTGCCCACTAATTTCTTATCTGTTGCCTAGTATTATTTGAATGGGTTGGCTATGCACTGTAGCATATTATATAGGGGTTCACTAACCATTTTTCGTGGCACGCTTTTAATCCTATGAATACTTTCTTAATCCTATGATAATGACATTTCTTGTTTTATTAATCAACTTGAAAAGAACAACTCTCAATGTTTGGAATTAACGGACAAACGATAGCTCATCCATTCACAAAGGAGTGATCTTCCTTGATTTGAAGAGCACATCCTTATTTTCATACTCAAAATTTGTCATACTCAAGATTTGAAGGTGCTTGGTAAAATCCAAAGCACTATATTGTCTACAATACTAATAGAATATGAGTACGTAAATCATAAGATTTTTTCCTTGGAGAACAGAAAGAACGAAAAGTGAATTTTCATTTCAAATTTGAACTTTTAGAAGGTTTTCAAAGTTGAATATCCAAAGTAAAAATTAGATCGGTTAATTAACCGTAGTTAAACCCCTAAACCAGTATTTAAAAGATTGCAAAAAAAATAAAAAAAAAAATAATTAAAAAAAAATAATAATAAATAAAGATGATGCAAAATGTGATATAGGATAATTAGCACATGCATGTGAGCCGGTCACCATATATGTATTCGTGCATAGTGGGACACCCTCAAGTATGTGGAGTATTTAGTGGGGTATGTATGTATAAAAGTGGTATTTTAATGAAAGGTGAGGGAGTGATGAACATTGGGAGTGAAAAGTGAGAGGGAATGAGGGGAGATAGAAAGTTGATGTGACGCTGAGGTGGAAGGTGAAGTGGTGTAACTGCTGGGAGTAGTCCCATATACGTTGTTTCTTCTAGGTTCATCTATAATGGCTTCGTAACTTTTGCATGTATCAAGTAAATGCTAAAAGACAGTGAAGACGTAGCCTCAATGGACAGGCGGTATAGAGTGCACCGCTAAAACATAGTTTTTGAAGTCATTCTAACTCAAGTATTGTTTTTCAAGTCTTTTTTAAACAGATATATGAGATTGAGCTAAACCATATATTCATCCGTTGATTCATTTCAGAGTTACTTTAGTGAAATATGCCCACAGACACATGAGGATAACCTATTGATTTCATTCTCGTTACCTATAAGTGCGCAATAAGGACGAGGACAACAACCAGAATCCAAAATGCCAGATGGGTCGATTTCCGCTTGTTTACTTATTTATGAGGTCAGATGGATCAAATAATCTTTTTATGGTAGACAGGGTCTAATGGGTCTAACNGATGAACATTGGGAGTGAAAAGTGAGAGGGAATGAGGGGAGATAGAAAGTTGATGTGACGCTGAGGTGGAAGGTGAAGTGGTGTAACTGCTGGGAGTAGTCCCATATACGTTGTTTCTTCTAGGTTCATCTATAATGGCTTCGTAACTTTTGCATGTATCAAGTAAATGCTAAAAGACAGTGAAGACGTAGCCTCAATGGACAGGCGGTATAGAGTGCACCGCTAAAACATAGTTTTTGAAGTCATTCTAACTCAAGTATTGTTTTTCAAGTCTTTTTTAAACAGATATATGAGATTGAGCTAAACCATATATTCATCCGTTGATTCATTTCAGAGTTACTTTAGTGAAATATGCCCACAGACACATGAGGATAAGCTATTGATTTCCTTCTCGTTACCTATAAGTGCGCAATAAGGACGAGGACAACAACCAGAATCATATGCCAGATGGGTCGATTTCCGCTTGTTTACTTATTTATGAGGTCAGATGGATCAAATAATCTTTTTATGGTAGATAGGGTCCAATGGGTCTAACGGGTTGAAAGTCACCCAAAATCTATTTTATTTATATAAACTCATGACTCATTTCAACTAAAACATTAAATTGTTAGAAGAATTTATAAATGCAAAATAAAACAATTGCAGGTCAAGCACTTCCAACCTGGACTAAAACTAACCCGTTTCTACTCGAACTCGTTTAAACAAGATGATTAGCCGACCACCCGACTGACCCTTCATGCCACCCCAACCGATTAGTGCCTATTGGTTCCAAAACAAATAATTAAAAATTATGCAATATAAATGATCACTTACTTCAGTTCTTACTGCTAAAAATATAGAGACGAGACAGTTACTCGGAGCTGGATGAGCAATTGCCCAAGTAAGAGTAGATACAATCATAATAAGACACATATAGATAAACTAAGACGTTATCAAGTGTCATATTCTGGTTCTTACAATCATAATAATTATGAGAATATGACCTTATTCAAGGAAACAAACATGCCAAACACAAGAACACTATGGCGATATAGAAAGGGTTTACGGTTTCCATGAAAACAAACCAAATGCGGGGTTGAGGACACTATAGCCACCATCGACGACTAGATTATGTCCACTTACATACTCGGATTCATCACTTGCTAGAAAAAGAGCCGCATTTGCAATATCTTGTGGTCCGAGCGTCTTCCCATTAAGGTTTGAGTAAACACTTGAGCTTTCATCCATGTTAAAGAACTTAAGTGCCAATGTAGTTGGTATAACATAAGGCAATTAATACACAATTAACACGAATTTGGTACTTCCCTAGCTCTGCAGCCGCATTCTTTGCTAGTCCCACAACAGCATGCTTTGAGCTTGTGTACGCATGAGATGCAACCCCGCCTATGACCGAACATATACTTGCAGTCGTGATGATGCTCCCACTGCATTTTGGGATCATCACACGTGCTGCATGTTTTGTTCCCAAGAAAACTCCGGTTAGATTGACACTAACCACACGCTCAAAGTCTGACTTGTCGTTGTCTAAAATACTTAGTTTTGGCTCATCGATAATCCCTGCATTGTTTACCATGATATCTAGTTTCCCATGCTTAGCTATAGTGGTGTTGATGAGGTTTTCTATATCCGACTCAATGGTTACATCACAATGAATGAAAGAAGCAAACTCGGCACCTAAGTCTTGGCAAACCAATTCTCCCAAGTCATCTATAATATCAGCTATTACCACTTTTGCACCATGTTTTACGAATAACCTCACAATACATTCTCCGATGCCTCGAGCTCCACCCGTGACAATAGCTACCTTATTTTCAAGCCTAAAACAAATATGATTTAATTCCACATGTCAAATTAGCACAAGATTACTATAATATTAGAGATGTTATTGCGACTTCATGATTCGCCTAGCATTATATAGTAGCATATGTCACCTGAATGTGATGTGTCAAAATTAAATGTGTGCTTATATAATTCAGATATTTGAGCTAAAACAAAATCTGTTACTGTCTAAATAGATGTAGGCGTTGGTAACTACATCTTTAGTTCAAGGCCTTGTTTAAAGTAAAACTATTTAAATTTGCTAAAAAAAAATAAATAAAATAAATAAAATAAAATAAAATAAAAAAGAGAACAAAACCCACTGCAACACGCGGAAATATGCTAGCTAGCTTAAGTTGAATGTGGTTAACGGGTTTGTCGTAATACCACTATACCTGTATCTTTGAAGGTTAAATATATGTTGAGTTGACGACACTACGACTGTAGTGATATTTTATTTATCGCCATTTAACATAAAACAAAGCATTTGTTTGTACGTTGTCACACATGCATTTTTTTCTAGGGGTCGTCATAACAACAAAAGCTACATGTATATATTTTTTGAGAACATCAGAAATCTTCCTTGCCTGTGATGTTGATACACCGTCAGCGACAACAAGTTCATCACAATGGTGACTAGCTAGTAGTAGAGTAAGAAAATTGATGAACAAACCACTTACTCCGTATAAATTTTGAGTTAGACTGAAAGTATTGAAAATTAAAGACTTCAAAAGTCAACAGTGGACTATAATTATAGGACGGAGGGAGTATAAATTTTGAGTTACATGTATATATTTTTTGAGAACATGAAATAGTTTTTATTATTTTTGTAGTATATAAACAAGTTTATAGTTATAAAAATATGTTTTTTTTTTCCGTGTTTTTTTTTTTTTTTTTTTTTTTTTTTTTTAATTTTTTTTTTTTTGTTTAATTTTTTTTTTTTTTTTTTTTTCATATTGTGATTTGTATTTTTAATTGAATGAATGAAATTTTAATTTACCAAAAAAAATAAAATAAAATAAAATAAATCGATCACATGTGCGATCCTCTTACGACGAATGTTTGGTTTAGGAGAGAGAAAGCTGAGAGGATGATAAAAGTCATTTTCTTACTCTATACCTTTGATTCTAAACTAAAAATGTAAGAACTTGTGATACCAAATACTTAATTCAGTAAAAATAAATATTTATATGTAATAATACACCCAATAACAAACCTATGGACAATTTATAAATTTTAATGATTATAATTTTTTCAAAAGTATTTTACATTTTAGAGAACCACCTTGTTGATTTGATCTGTTTGTTAATATTTTGACCGAATTTGTTTGTAATTTTTATCTGAACTCATTTGTTCCGAATATTCAAAAGAGAATAAGCAGGTAAACTTAACCGAAACAATTTTGACATGAACATATGCATTTGTTTATATTTTGACCGCAAACATAGGTCTTACGGCACAAATGAAACTGTGGATTTTATAATAATGGGCCAAAATGCATAACGTAATTAACTACAATTTAAAATAAACGAGAATAGATCAAATAAAATGACAAATATCTGCGAAAATTGTAAAAAGACTTGAAAAAAATAAAAAACTCTTCGAAATATTTTGAAACTTTTCCCCACAAGACAGTATATTTGTGCATAAAAATGTTGTGAATGAAGTTTTATTTTTAATTTAAAATTTTTTTTAATGCACAAAGAACGAAATTTTAATGTACAAAAAGAATAAATAAATAAAAATCGATGCACAAAATTTCAAATTATAGAAACGAATTTTGGATGCACAATGTCGATTTCCAAAATTTTAATGCACACACATTTTTTTCATAATTTTTTTTCATCAAAATTATACATTAAAAAAAAAAAAAAAAAAAAAAAAAAAGTTCTTTGACAACTTTTTTATCCACAAACGTCCCCTGTCTTATGAAAATTTTTGTTATTTTTTTAAAACTTTTTTTTTTATTTGAATCATTTTCAACAATTTCACGAATATTTGTCTTTTTATTTTAAGTATTTCTTAATAAAACACTTGCGTATGCAATTTTCTTAACAAAAATATAAGAAGCAAACCATTATGAACTAATTTTTTTTAATGGAATTATACCTTGCTTTTGGAGTCGAAGAAGCCATTAACGTTGCCCACTAATTTCTTATCTCTTGCCTAGTAGTATTTGAATGGGTTGGCTAATTGTAGCATATATTATATAGGGAGTCACTAACCATTTATCGTAGCATGTTTTTAGTCCAATGAATACTTTCTTAATCCTATGATAAGACATTTCTTGTTTTATTAATCCATTTGAAAAGAACAACTCTCAATGTTTGGAATTAACGGAAAAACTATAGCTCATCCATTCACAAAGAAGTGATCCTCCTTGATTTGAAGAGCACATTCGTATTTGTCATACTCAAAATTTAGCGATGCATCTTTTCGATAATCTTTCCAAATGTACGTCTACTTAACTACATTAATACTACTAGAATATGAGTACGTCATAAGCTTCTGGAAGGTGGGCTTGGGCTTAGATGTTATTGCAGCCCGGTCGTTGTGCAAGAGCTGATGAATGCAATGACGATTCAATTTTTATAGCGGATCTGGGGTGAGATGGTTATTGCTTATAATCATTAAAATTGAATCGTCTTGAAATAAAAGATGCTCCACATGCACGCATGTAATCAAGTTCAGTCAAAGATGTCGGTCACTATGTTTAATTATTGTATAATTATTGTACCTTTATGTTAGAATTGAGTCACGAGCCGTTTGAAAAATAATTAAGTCAATAATGGCTCAATGGACTATGCTAGATGCCAAGGCATATACTCTAGTTTGTTAGCCTATAAAAGGCGTTTGTATTTCCTTGTAAGGATCATCCGATCACCAACCAAAAACCTCTCACGATAACCATTGTAAGATATTCAAGCTTCCGTAGTTTTAATAAAAGGTGTGTTTAAGTACTTACTTTAAAGTTTTAGTTTTTGAACTTTGGTACAAGATAAATGGGAAAAGTAATTTTTATCTAAGATTTTTCCCTGGAAAAAACGAAATGTGAATTTTCACTTCAAATTTGAACTTTTAGAAGGTTTTCAAAGTTGAATATACCCTAAAAATTAGTTCCATTAATTGACAGTAGTTAAACCTCTAAACCAGTTATATGTGCTGGCAATTCGAAAAAATATACTGTATATTATTTGGAAAATATTTGATGATGATAATGAAATAACTTTACGAACCAAAACAATGTTGCGGCCTTAATACCTTGTGTCTCGGAAGTGTTCAGCGGTTAAGCCAATCTTAACTCCGTCAGAGATGTGTGAAATGACAAATGACAAAACGGAAAATCTATAAGATGGCTTGCTCAGTTGTTTGTGCTCCTAGAATATTTCTTAGGTGCACCATGCACAGGTGTTATATCAACATGTTTACTTGAAATTGCGTCGATATGTATTGTTATTATCCCAACAGGTCAATATGAGTAAATTTCATAACATGAATAGGGAAGAGGTCATTTTCTAATAACGAAGTTTCAATAATCTTATTACAACGGAGGTGACTATGCGTATCAGGCTATCACATTCCTAGATGTTAGAACACATCCCAGATACACTGTTGACATAATTATGGCATCCTAACTTCTATTATGCGTATCAGGCTATCACATTTCTTCTAGGCTCATCTATTATGGCATCCTAACTTCTACATGTATCAAGTAAATGCTACAGTAAAATACATTGAAGACGTAAAATCAATGGACAGACTGTAAAAATTTCACTGCCAAAACATAGTTTAAGTCATTCAAACTCAAGTATTGTTTTTCAAGTCTTTTTTAAACAGATATATGAGATTGAGCTAAACCATATATTCATCCATTGACTCATTTCAGAGTTACTTTAGTAAAATTTGCCCACAGACACATGAGGATACCCTGTTGATGTCCTTCCTTTTACCTATAAGTACGCAATAAGGACCAGGACAACAACCAAAATCCCAAAATGCAGATGGGTCGATTTCCGTTTGTTTACTTATTTATGAGGTCAGATGGACCAAATAATCTTTTTATGGTAGACCGGGTCCAATAGGTCTAATGGGTTGAAAGTCACCCAAAGTCTATTTTATTTATACAAACTCGCGACTCATTTCAACTAAAACATTAAATTTTTAGAAGAATTTACAAATGCAAAATAAAACAATTGCAGGTCATGCTCTTCAACCTGAACTAAAACTGACCCGTTTCTACTCGAACTCATTTAAACAAGTTGATTAGCCGACCAACCGACCAACCCATCATGCCACCCCAACCGATTAGTGCCTATTGGTTCCAAGACAAAGCAATACCCAGTCAATGTGAATTGATTATTTCATACATCTCCTATACTCATATGGTCACACATGCACATGACCTTCATATCACAAGCATTGTAGTAAAACTGAAGTTTTTCCAAATTGATCCATATAACCTCTCCTTAGTCCTCTCTACCATTGTCGGTACAGCGAAAAACAAGGTAAGAAAGATTTATAAAAGTAACAATGGTTGACCTATACAACATTTTTCTTCAGTTTGGCTTTTATTGCGTTGTATATTTCCAGCAATGAGTACACCTGTTACCTGTACACTTACTAGTACAAAACGTTGCTCTTCAAACATGTTCTTTTTGCTCGATTATGTGCTTGCAGAGTGGACAATTCGCTTTTACCATTAGCCATTTCAGGATGCATGCAGCATGGTAGTGATGGTTGCAGGGAAGTAAATGCAGTATTGCTCCGGCTTCATAGTGGCAGAGACATATGCAGCAGTTCTAAAAAGTAACAGAGATAACAGTCGGAATGGTTAGCCTTTAATAATATTTCACATGCCAAGTCAACAATGAGAAATACTATGGTTAGTCGTTATGGCTCATTTACTTATGAATCGGTCTACTTGCATGGTTTGCATTTACCAAAAACTTGGGTAAAAGGGGAACATCCCAAACTAGCCTAAACCGAGTGATAATCATCTAGCTGCTGGTACAATTATGACATATCAAGTTATAATCATCCCAGCTTAACTTAGCTTTTCTTCATTGCTTTTCATTATATGAGAGTAAATGGGTGTGTCAAAATGGATACTATATGTCCTGGCCAAACTAGGTCAAGCCGACGTACAACCATCTTTTGTCTTGTCTTTTCTTGAACTCTATAGAAGATTTGATCTTTTAGATATGACTAAAAACTATCTCATTATAATGACAGTCTAATTTATGAAATAAAAAGATTAAAGAGGTTTTATGCATTTTGAAACCACTTTGGGCAACTTCAACCCGTTTGACCCGTTATTGTTTTCTAAAAATTCCACCCGTTAAGTATAATCCAAACCGACTACCAATTTACTCATGAATGAGTCTAGTTTCCAACTCTAATTTTCATGACATCTGGCTGAGCTGGTTATAGTCAGTATAATATGCATGCCTATGATTAAACATAGGTAAGCATACGTACAGAATATTGAAATGATACTGTAGTATTAGACTCAGATTTTAGGGACATCCATAACATGGGATTTTGTGACCATCGTCTCATCTTTTTTGTATAGTTTGACTTATGTAGCAATTTTTTAGTCTTTACTTATTTAATTAAACATACTCTAAAAAGAATTTCATAGGCAGTTGACTTACTGCATCCTCGTTTAGAAGAAAACGCTCAACATTGAAGTCTGGACTATTTGTTCCCACAGGGACCATCCTGCTTAAAATTACATCAGGTTGCTCCTCATCATTAGACAATACATATACGTATTTGGGAAGGATGTTGATGTCAGCATCTGAAGCACCTTCCTGTGTATTATCAGAGATATCAAAATCATTGACAACATAAGAGAAAGAAACAGATATGATATATCAAAATGTTCACTTGTTTCACCTGGCGATCAATGATATACATGATGCCAATGATGCAGGGGAAGAAAAAACAAAGAGCAACCCCTACTAAGAATGATAAAAGAATGCCAATCGCGGCAAAGAACATGTCGATAGCCAAAAATGCTAGAGTCAACCTGCAATTATTCAAAAACTAAGGTGAATATGAAATTTGTCGAACATGCCATGTTTTTGAACTAATAGAAATTATGTTCTCTGGTTCCAAAAATGCAACAAAAACATAGGTCAATTCCAAAAAAGACCATGTTCTGACATATACATGAATGATCTTACTTATTGCATATTAACCCTTCAGACAGCATTACCGTTGGCTGCTTCAACGTCACCATTTTGTACATTTCTTTGTATGTAAATTTAGTTTTTCAGAAAGTACACATTAGTAAAGCAATCGAATCAAATTTAACCATAACCTAACTCTATCGAGCTGAGTTGAAGTCATACCAGAATAGACATGGCGCAACATGCAGGAGAACCTTGTAAGCGAAGACAATCCAAATTAAGCCAATTACAGAACAGATATACGAGATCACTGTGTTAAGCCTTTCCCATCTTCTATAAGGACTGCAATGTCCAAAATATAAAATATCAGTGGAATGATGCATTATAACTGTGATAACTTAAAGGGATAATTGTTTCTAAATGTATCGAACTTGCCACCTTTTACTATGTTGTGTAATGAACTTTTTTTTTTGCTAATGTGTGTATCAAACTGCCTAATCCGTTCTATTCAGTGAATACTAACGTGATTAAGGTTTTTCCGTTAGAGTAAATTACATAAATCGTCCTTGTGGTTAGGCCCAAATTGTAAGTTTCGTCATTTTCTCTAAAAATTTGCTAACGACCATTTAACAAAGACAATGTTAGTCCATTTACCAACCATCATTTGCAATGTTAGTCCTTTAACAAAGGCAACGTTAGTTAATATACCATCGCCACCCCCNAAACGGCCGTTAGGAATTTTTTAGAGAAAAGGATGAAACTTACAATTTGGGCCTAACCATAAGGACGATTTATGTAATTTACTCTAACGGAAAAACCTTAATCACGTTAGCATTCACTGAATAGAACGGATTAGGCAGTTTGATACACACATTAGCAAAAAAAAAAGTTCATTACACAACATAGTAAAAGGTGGCAAGTTCGATACATTTAGAAACAATTATCCCTAACTTAAAAGACCATTTGATAACAAGTGCCGCTCTCCCTCTCACATGAAGTTCAATTTCTTATGTGATTCTCCCTCTCACATGAAGCACAATTTCTTATGTGAATGTCCCACAGGAATTTCATCATTTCCTTTTCTATCCAATAAGATTTTGAATAACAAGGGTATTTTACACATTTAATCATGATCAGCTGCTTTGTCAAAATTCAGATGCTGTGATTCTTGTGCGACAAAGGGAACTTTTTATTTTGCAGAAACATCAAGGATGCCATTCATTTAAAAAAAAAAATCAGAGCAATGACCTCTGCACAAACACTTAGACTAGAAAGAGAAACATTACAAATTGGCTTTTGATCCCTAATCCTATTAAAGGTTTCTTTTTCCCTTTCTGTGACTCCCTATCTGATTCATTTAATCTGAAACTTATTAAATAAAAGTATGGCCTTATGCGCCGGATGACACTTTAGGCATACATATACAATTCTGCAGCATCTTAAATCATTTTCTTCTTAAAACCAGTGTCTGATATAAAGTCATTAATTCGATAGACTACAAAAAGAAATTAGCTCACTGAGGTTGAAGTCATCCCAACTTTTTTAACGGAAAATTTGTTTAGTTTTATGACATGATGAAGCAGACATGCTTTCACCATTATCATGTTCAGGCATGACTAAACTCTCAGCTGCTAAAAACTTTGTCCTGCATGACATAACACTCAACACACGAAAACCATATCCAACTTAAACTAATTCTTCTTCCCTAGATAGACCAAATTAACACCAACGCACTTACATTTTATCAAATTAAGTTGCAGACCCAATGCATATCACTCTGTCTCATATATGAATATATTAAAAAAAAAAAAAAAAAAAAAAA
>LBNU01019567.1:107535-120836 GCA_014162995.1 Artemisia annua
TTGTTGATACAAAAGTTGGGCTTTCCTTGTTTGGGTTCCTCCCTCCGTATCAATTGCTTGATATCGTCTGAAACCTGCGCACTAAGAATAAAACAAACACCGTTAGGCTTATCGAGGGATTGTTTCCCCCGATTATCCTCCGGCGTGAGAGTAAGTAATCGTAGTTTAGGGTTGTATATAGTTAGGGTTACGTGAGTAATCGTACCTTTGTGAGGGTTAGGTCCCCTCTATTTATAGGTAAGTAACCGATAAGGGTTACTTGTTCCTTACTCCAAGGCGTATCCGCCTATATCGGATATTTGGTAAATATCCTCCTAATTTAGAAGATATCCTTTATCCGTTCCATAAATACGTATTGGGCTTTTGGGCCTCGTGGGCCGGAGCTACGTATTTACGTTCCATATGGCCCACGCCTTGTGGGCTATCGCACCGGTATTGTTTACCAAACGGGTTCATGACCCGGTGTAGACTATACGTCATCAAATACATATATCAACACTGGTTCAGTGACAGATCTATATATAATTAAAAGTTATGCATTTCGCTGCATTTTATTAAAACTGGACCCAAAGTTAAATATTTCATATGAATCACGAGCACTTGCGAGGACCCCCTAGCTCGGTCCTCCCTTGGCTGGTTCCGTTTTATATTTAGAATTTTGGATATATTAAGGGTGCATCTAAAAGAGATATAAGTTACTAATTATTATGTTAACCTAGTGTGTTCAATTATTTGCGGTTTACATATACTCCAAAAGTATAAGTTTTCGATTATGATCACAAGATTGGTTAGGGAAGGGCCCTTGAGGGTGTATGTTACCAACTTACCATCTTTTTACATATGATAACGCAAAACAACTTGTTAAGTAAAAATGTTAAATGATCAACAAAATGACACCTAAAACTTTCCTAATGATAGTTTAAGCCCCATATGACCTAGATTGTCTTCCATGCTCAAAGTACATGCTATTCCACGTATATAGGTTAACTATTCTCTAACCAAAATCCATCATGCAAATTAAACAAGAACCATAATTCCCAAATAACTTTTGTATTTTCCCTACTTAAATAATTAAACTTCTAACAGCTTGTGCACAACGCATTAGATGGTTAAAAAGTTTTCAAACATGACAAATGGAATGATAACTATAAATAGACATGGTCATGATACTACTTGATTAACCACCATGATCCAACTACCACACCAAATTATTGCACAAAAACACTCTTCTTAACATCTATTTTCTATCCTTTCTTCAACTCTCATCATCAAATACATAGAGCAAAAATTTCACTTCAAACATGCCCAAGACCCTTATTCCACATCTTCAAGAAAACAAGAAACCGTTCCATAGGAGGAACGGTTCAGGCGACCTCCATGTTTTTGAGGCCGCTCAGTATTATGAAGCCACCAACAACACCCTCGCTCATAAAAACTACATGAGGGAGGGTGGAAGGCTAAGTCTTGATATCCCGAACAATAGAAGAAACTCAATTCCTTTGCATATCATGATGAGTGAAAATCAAAACTCGATTCCTTTACAAAACATTATAATGGATCACAACCCTATGATGGTTAAGAAAGAGAAGAAGTACAAACAACCAAGCTCACCAGGAGGAAAATTAGCTCATTTCTTGAATTCCCTTTTCAACCAAGCATCTTCCAAGAAGTCCAAATCAAAGTCTACCACATCAACACAATCTACGAAAGATGAAGATGAGAGTCCTAGTGGTTGGAGAAGAAGGAGAAGGAGTAGCATTAGCCTCTTTAGAAGCGGAGGAAATAGTAATTCCAACATTGTAAGTGACTCAAAATCTATTTCCTCAAGAACACCACCTCCATATCACATACCACAAGTACCCACAAAGAATGCAACTTACAAAGATCACACGCGCACATGTGAAATTACTAGAGCACCCTTCAATGAAAACCACAATGTCAAAAGTGGACTTCATGAGAAAAAAAGTTATGGAAATGGATTATTGGAGAAAAATAGGGTTTGTGACATAAAACATGATGATGATCACCATCATAATAAGCATGATCAACCGGACGAGATTCAAGAATTCAAAAGGTTCATTCTTGATGATAATGATGGTGGAGATAGTGATTCAAGTTCGGATCTTTTCGAGTTAACAAACTGTGATTTGGGTTATTATTCGAGTGGTTTGCCTGTTTTTGAAACCACACATATGGACAACATCAAGAAGGGTGCACCAATCTCTCCAAAGCTCAAGCCTTAATTATTCCAAATGAGAATTTTAAGTTATAAGGTTCTACATATTCATATGTTTCATAGCTAACCAGCTAGGTGAGGTTTTGTTTTATTTATAAGTTTCCAATCTATATTTGTTTATTCTTGTTTATTAATAACTATTTGGTTGGACATGCAATGAGCAAGAGAAAATTCCAGTGAGAAATTCTTGAGATTTCACTAGAAGAATTCTCACTGTCGCGCCAATCAAAATTGTGGGTAAAAGGTTAAAATCCGTGGGTAATTTGTGAATACACACGGATTACCTATAATTTCATTTACATGGGAAGTTGGGAACGAACCCTACTAGAGTAAACGTCTAGCCGCAATATTTTTGGTTATATACATGATGCTTGATTGATTGATAGAAATGTCATTCAAGAATCAAGAGTAAAGGTACGTGCTTGGTGTGTTTTCAAGTACGTGAGCCTAGAGGCATTAGTCGAGTCTCTTCTCATGAAGAATTATATTCTTACTATGTGTTAAAAACAATCACTAGAAGACCAGTTATAAAACCTATATGTATATTTGTTACCAAGAAACATAATTTTGATATATGAATTGAAGAGAATTGAAATTTCTTTATTAAAATCCTTGAATATTACTATTAAAGGAATAGAAAGCTTCAATCACGGGGAAGATGTAAAGTTCGGGTGATGATTGAATGTCTTTAAATTTTTGAAAGCATATGATTTCTTTTGACATTTTTAAGTTAATTTCTACTTTACATTTGAAATAGTAATTAAGTGAACATGAAACATGTTGATGGTTAATCTGATACTCTAGTCTCTAGATTATGCATCTAGCTATGTATTACGGAGTATATTTTGTTCGATCACACTGTAAATGTAAGCAATATGCCTATGACGGCCTTGCGTGCATGAAATATCTATGAACATCGTCAGAACTTGGATATATATCGTTGGAACGTTAGATCAACACGAGAAGTTTTCACACTGATCAAAGTTTTCAAGAAGTGAATCAGAATCGTGTCATTTAATCGATCAATCTTTCATTTTCTCTAAAACGTACCTAATGCATTGCACAATACCGTCTTTAATTTATCTAGGGTTTTGTAGCTAATATATACCTTTCAGTTTTTAACACCATGCGTCTATGATCCACATTCATCAAAGAAACTAAACGCGGGGTTTAATTAAGATAAACTACTTGGCAAATGGCAACCCGCAACCCTAATGTCAATCAAATAATTAGCTACAAATAAATCAACTGTGATGGTTTGAATACATATATCAACACTGGTTCAGTGACAGATCTATATATAATTAAAAGTTATCATATGCATTTCGCTGCATTTTATTAAAACTGGACCCAAAGTTAAATATTTCATATGAATCACGAGCACTTGCGAGGACCCCCTAGCTCGGTCCTCCCTTGGCTAGTTCCGTTTTATATTTAGAATTTTGGATATATTAAGGGTGCATCTAAAAGAGATATAAGTTACTAATTATTATGTTATATATATATGAAATCAAAATTATGTTTACTATATCGTACTTTCGTTGCTGAATTAATGTACTCAAACTCGTCAATATTTTATCAAATGGTGCTTGAAATTGTTTTTGGGTAAAAGGTTTTTACACCCGGTGACGGTGCTTGAAATTGTTGTTGACGGTGCAACCGGTGTTCAATTTTTTCAAGCACAATGAATATAGTGAATAGGACTGTTTTCCCATATTTGACAGGAAAATGACATCCACTTTGGAAAGAAAGTGACACATACTGTATGATAAAAATGAGCAAACAATTGAGCAAAAGAATGCAAGAATTTCTCACCACTTGAAAGAAAATGACATTGCCTCTATAATGCTTGCTTTTTAAGAATCAACACCTTTTTAGAAAGTCATTATTGATTGTATGAAATTTTGTTTAGTTAAACATGTCTTTTCAAGTGTATAATCGGTTACAAGAGTTTCCTGTCTTGCCAAAACTACATCTTTATGCTGCAAAGTTCAACCATGGGATATTGTATTAGCTAGAGGCGGCAAAACTGGCGGGCACGGGCTAGAATGGGCACGGGCTAGAACGGGCACGGGCTTAAACGGGCACGGGCTAGAACGGACACGGGCTAAACGGGCACGTGTTATACAATCGCTTTATACAAGACCGGAAATAACAAAATAAATTCCATAAATGTAATGTCTTATTTATAATTTTTAATGTTCTTCAAAAACCCATTTGATGAGTCTGCTAATCTATTCGGTGGTGGCCAAGAGTTTGAAGAAGATTATGATGACTATGACTACGATGACCATGAGAACCAGGTTTATGATCTTCCAGGGAATTTGGACGCTTTTAATGCAATGTATGGCACCAAGCTTCAAGGTCTTTGGAAGTAATTTTATTTCGTTATGTCCTATGTTATCATTTGAGTAGTGGTTTGTTTTCTTTTTAGAAAATAGAAAGTATCTTGTTATGTAAGTTTTTTGCCTATGTAACTGATGCGTGGTTTTGCAACCTTGCAAAAGGTTTTACTTCTCAAGGGATCTTGAGAAGCTTGCAATCCCCACCAGGCAGTGTACCTGACCGATGTAATATAGTGTAGTGGCAAGTACCGGGGGATTGATCGTTCTACTTGAGGAATAGTGTTCGTTAGGATTGAAAGCTAATCTAATTAAGTCTAAGGGTGAGGGATGATTCTTTTTGTATTTTTATATTTTATGAAAGCAAGTAAAAATCTCGGTTTTGAAGGAGTGGGCGGAATTAGTTGCTAGTCAACTAACCCAATTAACTACAAATGCAAGAAAAATTAAATGACAAGAAAATAAAATGTTGTGAAGCTTATATAGAGAAAAGCGTGTTTACTTAGGTTTCATTACTCCATAGCTATCTTTTACCGGTTGATTAGTTTGTTACAATTGTGTGGATGACGGGTTGTATTCCTTAATACCATTCATGGGGCATGCACGTCCTTCCCCAACTCTATAAGCTCCTACTTCATCCTATGGCGACACGTTTAGTATCCTAACCATGAAATCACTAATAGTTACTTATGCATTAAATACAACCAATTAATCGTAGTGCACATCCGATTCATGTTTCTTAAGACGTTCAAGCATGTTACCAATTGGAAGTTAGCCAGTTTTCTTAAGCCTAACATTGAAATCACCCACCCACAACAATTAATAACCAACCATCAACCAATAATCAATAGCTAGGTTTCATTACATCTAAGCAAACACAAGAAAAACCTAGCCTAGCATGTTAATGTAAAGACAAGCATAAGATAAAATCAAACAACACATAGACATATTGAATGATTAATGGAAGACTTATCTTTAATTAAGCATGGATGAAACAAGGGTGAAAAACCCTTGAAAATACAGTAAAATTCGACCTAGGGTTTATCCCTAAAGTTCTCCCAAAAGTTGCACACTAATGAATGAAAATTAGAAAACTATATATAGATTTTACAATCTGACGGCGTCACGTTATAGCTTGTGATGCCGTCACCTCGCCGCCAAAACTCTTCTCGGATTGCTCAGATCCACTTCTGACGCCATCCCCCTTTATTTCTTTCTGGGCCGTCTCTCTTTGGCTTATAACGTGACGGCCTAGGCGTCACAAAGCGTGACGCCGTCACGTGTTATTTCACCAAAACTTTCTGGAGCGTCTCGTGTAATTTCATATCCACCTCTTTGTCAAAGCGTGACGCCGTCACCTCGTAAAAAGTGACGCCGTCAGGTACAGTTTCTAGCATGTTTTTGGGACTTTATCATTTTCTTCACTTTTATGCTCCAAAAACGTCCAAAATGCTTCCTTTTCCAGATTTTATCTCCAAAGTACCTAAAATGACAAAAGGAACGATTTAAGGCAATATTTGATCAAATAACTACGGATTAGGGCTTAAACGACCCCCTAAAAGCGTAACACTTTTCGCCTCATCAGTAACGGGCTGAGATATGAGATTTCACCCATATCCATTGTACTTAAACATTTTTGGTTAATATATTTACCAGGGTGCAGGATTACTCCCTTTTACTCAAAAAAAATTGATAGAAAATATGTGCCCGTTAGTGCCCATTTAACTTTTCAATGGGCTAAATATGCCCATTTCAAAAAAGGGAGGGGGCTAAATATGCCCAAATCTCTTACAAAGTAGTCAAAATTAGTCAATTTTTTTTCATTTTGGGCATAAATTACCACCTTTATATTAGCATTCTGGTGTTTATTTTCAATATAACTGATATGTTAAGTCCATAGTGACGTGAGATATAATTAGAGCATTGATTGACATGACTAATTTGTATGTATAAATGTATGTCTAATCTTATGTGCCAGCATCCGGTTGGTGACAACAAAAAACCCACATTTTCACACCAATAAATTATTGAAATGTTGATATAGGCACAAGTTTACCATATAATCCTTCATGATATAACAAATAGTCCGGAATATGCGATATGATCATCTTTTTTTCTCTTCCAAAAAACTTTCAACATGACCGATCATGTGAAAAATGAACACGAGAAACTCATAATTTCTTGTAATATGCAATCTTTATCATGGAGTTACAATCTCATATACTAATCACGTGAAAATCAACTAAAAAATTGCTATCAAGCGACTACCTGCTACTAGTATTGGCGATAAACACACACTATATAGTAACACCTTAATAAAGGTTTATTCATTCTATCACTAATAAAGTGGTTTTTGCCTCTTTGTCCCAAAATAACTAGACAAAAGTGTTCATTTATGCATATTAGTCAAGGAATCAAAACGTTTTTAAAAAGTAAAATAATTTTTTTTATGCTACAATGTAACGATTTGACATTCATATCTATATACAATTTATAAGTAAACATTGTATCTTGAGCATCTCCAATGATAAAACTTTTTAAAAGGTTGGTAGCATTTTCATGCCATATAATGATATGAATTTATAAGCTTCTTCATTCATAAACTTATTACTATACTAAAATTTTTATAAAGCCTTACACATGTATGGTGCACTAAAGGGGTTATAATCATTTGATTACAATGAAAAAGTCTAAGATCTTAGACCTATTTCAATTCATGTCATGAAGCTTTTCTCACTATCATGCATGTCTCAATTTATAAACGTTTTTACAAACCTTCAATTGTGTGTGCCTTTAGGGCCTGTTTGGCATGGTATTTCTAGAGCTTTTAAGGAGCTTCAAGCTTTTTATATATATGAAAAAACCTTGTTTAATGTGAAAAAAATGAAGCTTTTAATTTCAATAACTAGCTCCAATTTGAAACACTCTATTAGTTTGAGAACGAATATGTGTCCACTCATACATGATATTCATTTTTCTAGCTCATGAATCTTCTTAGCTCTGTTAAAATATACTCCAAATGAAAGAAAGAAATAAATCTCATAATACAAAAAATAAACACAATAAACGTTCAGCAATTACTCCAAATCTCATGTTTTTGCAAACTAGCCTTTTATTAGTCCACACCTTATTGAGCAAAGCAACAAAGTCGTTGTAGTATAGTGGTAAGTATTCCCGCCTGTCACGCGGGTGACCCGGGTTCGATCCCCGGCAACGGCGCTTTTATTTATTTAATTTCTCCCAACCACGTGTCACCTTCCTATTCACTTATCTTCTTTTGTAACCTACAGTATTTTTATTTCTTTTTAGTTTCCCACCACATTTCTCAAATCACATAATCAGGGGTCACCTCCTCAATAATCTTTTTAATCTTTTTACAAAAAACCTTCGCATTCATTTAACGAAAAACCTTTTTTTTAAATAATTCTCACACGTAAACATGTCATTTATACTCTGTTTTTAAATGTAAATGTTTTCAACCAACATTTTATCTAGGAAAATCAAATAAGTCAATTTTTTATTTAAGTGATATTCGAAAAACAACGGTTTCTGTTGCTTTATTTATTTTTATTTTTTTCCCTTTTCTTTGTGATACTTGATAATCAGTACTAAAGCTGTGTTTGTTAGGGGTGAGCATCGGTCCAAGACCGGATCGGACCGAGGACCGAATTAGCCAAAAATCTAAGACCGAGGACCGGATCGAATGTGGTCGGTCCGGTCCAACAAGGCCAAATAAATCGGTTTGTGGTCCGGACCGAGGACCGAATTAGCCAAAGAGCCAAGACCGAAGACCGGACCGAATGTGATCGGTCCGGTCTCGGTCAGTCTTTCGGTCGGCCGGTCCGTTCGAGTCATTTGCTCAGCCCTCTGTTTGTTTAAGTTTATATAGCGAGACTTATGACTCATGTGATTTTCGGTTTAAGACATTATAAATTTATATAATAAAAAATATTTCAGAAAAAAAAAAAAAAAATGTTTATAAAACGTAGATAAAAATTTAAATAAGCCATATATAAACTTCAACGAACACGACCTGATTCACACACACATTCACTATTTCACCTCTTTTCATTTTTTTTCCATTTTCCCGCCACATTTTCCCACTCTCTCACATTCACACACACTAATTCACACACACACACAGAGAGAGATCGAAATATCGAATAAACGATGACGGAACAGGCAGAGAAATCGGACGGATTAGATATCGTCTCGATCGGTAAACTATACGACGGTCCTTGGGAGAAGAAGTACTGGAGCTCTTCTAGGGTTTGTTATTTTTTACATTTCTTCAATCCATTTATATTTAAAGCTATATATTGAGTTTAATTTTTTACCTAAGGTCAAATTTGATGCTAATTAAATTAGGTTTTTAACAGTATTTAACAGTAACGGTGAATCGATTGTTGATGATATTGTTTAATTTTTGACCTAATGCTGATTAATTTAGGTTTAGGTAAATTTAGGCGAATTAATGAAACGAATGCGATAGTTTTTGACCGATTTACGATCCGATGGAACGTGAACTAATTACGCCTCTATTGAATTAAATTTTTGATCTAACGAGTATTTGCGGCTGTGTATTGGTTGTTGATAGATATTATATGTATTTGAAGCTGTTTTTGTGTTACAGAGCTGTAGAATGAATATAATTTCGACCTAATGTGATTAATTTAGGTTTAGGTAAATTTAGGCGAATTAATGAAATGAATGCGATAGTTTTTGACCGAATTACGATCCGATGGGACGTGAACTAATTACGCCTCTATTGAATTAAATTTTTGATTTAACGAATATTCGCGGCTGTGTATTGATTGTTGATAGATATTATATGTATTTGAAGCTGTTATTGTGTTATAGAGCTGTAGAATGAATATAATTTCGACCTAATGTGATTAATTTAGGTTTAGGTAAATTTAGGCGAATTAATGAAATGAATGCGATAGTTTTTGACCGAATTACGATCCGATGGGACGTGAACTAATTACGCCTCTATTGAATTAAATTTTTGATTTAACGAATATTCGCGGCTGTGTATTGATTGTTGATAGATATTATATGTATTTGAAGCTGTTATTGTGTTATAGAGCTGTAGAATGAATATAATTTCGACCTAATGTGATTAATTTAGGTTTAGGTAAATTTAGGCGAATTAATGAAATGAATGCGATAGTTTTTGACCGAATTACGATCCGATGGGACGTGAACTAATTACGCCTCTATTGAATTAAATTTTTGATTTAACGAATATTCGCGGCTGTGTATTGATTGTTGATAGATATTATATGTATTTGAAGCTGTTATTGTGTTATAGAGCTGTAGAATGAATATAATTTCGACCTAATGTGATTAATTTAGGTTTAGGTAAATTTAGGCGAATTAATGAAATGAATGCGATAGTTTTTGACCGAATTACGATCCGATGGGACGTGAACTAATTACGCCTCTATTGAATTAAATTTTTGATTTAACGAATATTCGCGGCTGTGTATTGATTGTTGATAGATATTATATGTATTTGAAGCTGTTATTGTGTTATAGAGCTGTAGAATGAATATAATTTCGACCTAATGTGATTAATTTAGGTTTAGGTAAATTTAGGCGAATTAATGAAATGAATGCGATAGTTTTTGACCGAATTACGATCCGATGGGACGTGAACTAATTACGCCTCTATTGAATTAAATTTTTGATTTAACGAATATTCGCGGCTGTGTATTGATTGTTGATAGATATTATATGTATTTGAAGCTGTTATTGTGTTATAGAGCTGTAGAATGAATATAATTTCGACCTAATGTGATTAATTTAGGTTTAGGTAAATTTAGGCGAATTAATGAAATGAATGCGATAGTTTTTGACCGAATTACGATCCGATGGGACGTGAACTAATTACGCCTCTATTGAATTAAATTTTTGATTTAACGAATATTCGCGGCTGTGTATTGATTGTTGATAGATATTATATGTATTTGAAGCTGTTATTGTGTTATAGAGCTGTAGAATGAATATAATTTCGACCTAATGTGATTAATTTAGGTTTAGGTAAATTTAGGCGAATTAATGAAATGAATGCGATAGTTTTTGACCGAATTACGATCCGATGGGACGTGAACTAATTACGCCTCTATTGAATTAAATTTTTGATTTAACGAATATTCGCGGCTGTGTATTGATTGTTGATAGATATTATATGTATTTGAAGCTGTTATTGTGTTATAGAGCTGTAGAATGAATATAATTTCGACCTAATGTGATTAATTTAGGTTTAGGTAAATTTAGGCGAATTAATGAAATGAATGCGATAGTTTTTGACCGAATTACGATCCGATGGGACGTGAACTAATTACGCCTCTATTGAATTAAATTTTTGATTTAACGAATATTCGCGGCTGTGTATTGATTGTTGATAGATATTATATGTATTTGAAGCTGTTATTGTGTTATAGAGCTGTAGAATGAATATAATTTCGACCTAATGTGATTAATTTAGGTTTAGGTAAATTTAGGCGAATTAATGAAATGAATGCGATAGTTTTTGACCGAATTACGATCCGATGGGACGTGAACTAATTANACTGATTGAAGTTTAACTGCGGTCTAGCGATAGTTTTTGATGAATTGCGGTGGATTATGTTTCGTTTGAATGTGAATGATTTAGTTATGCAGAATGAGAGTAGATATAAGATAGAAGTATATTCCTCGGCATATCTATATGTATTGAATGTTTGATTTATTGTTATTCTATCGGACTATCGGTACAAGGAGAGTAGTTCTGGTTTATTTCTATTGAGATAACCGTGATAGTTGATTAGGTACGGTGCTGAATTTGATGTGTTGATACTTTTGAATTGTTCCTGATGCAACGTAAGATTTGATGTAAACTAATGTATAAGGCATCATTGATGTATATCTTACTTGTTTTTGAGCTAGTAGTAGTTTACTAACTCAGTATTTAACTTAGCTGATGTTTATGATACTGAGAGTAGAAAGATGGTTAAGAGTGGCACAGAGGTGTTGCGACTTGCGACTTATAGTCTGAGTGAACTGCGTCTTGCTACAGTTAAGTCAAAGTAGCTTTTGGAAGAATTAGTATTTGGAAGTTTTATATATTTCAAGAGTATTGAGTGCATAATAAGTTCGTAGTGAAAGGTTGCCTTTGTAATGAAGTTGTATAGGGCTCAGTAGAGTGGCTAAAAATCAAATGCAATATTAGGATTTAGGAAGGATGATATGAAAAGAAAAGTAGTCAGTTCCACTCTTCCACTTGGTACATATTATTGTAAATTATAAATGTTTACTGATAGAAATTAGTGCATATGAGATTGGGTGTGCTTGCCTTCTCTATTTTGAAACTTCTATATACTCTCAGGGTAAAGACCGGCATCCATATCCAGTTGGATATGTAGCTCATCGGAACAATAATGGGAATACATATAAGATGGCAATCATTGAGGGGCTTAAAGGACCTGAATTTGTGGTGCGTGGATAACTCAATATTCCTTTTAAGCTTTTAAGATTTTTGGTTGCACTCATTACTGCAAAAAAAAAAGCTCATTAATCTGATAACTTTTCAGATTAGTTCTACGGATGGGCAATCTTGTTCTGGTCAAACTCCAGATATTGCATGGGAGGGATTTCAAAAGAAGAGCTGTGTTCGCATAAAATTCTGGCGAGGAAAGAGATTTTCATGCAAGATAGATGGTGCAGAGGTAGTTATACTGGTTCCTTCTTGCATTCACATCTCTGGTCCTGTTTCTGTAAATCGTCATGATGCTTAAGTTTTCTCTTTCCACTTCTATAATATAACAGCACTAGTTTTATCCATAAATTAAGATGCATACACTTACGCATAGCAAGTTCAGCCATTAATTAGGTAAAAGTGACAGGGATCAAAGAAGTGAAGAACACGTTTCACTGTTTGAGTAGCTCTACAATATTTTGGTACCTGCCAAAATCTCTTAATGTGACTAGTATCATAATATATCTGATATGTACACACACACACAAATACATGCAGGTGTAGCCTTCTTTGCATTCCTATAACAGTTGGTTCTGCTTATTGCCTAGACCAAGATAATTTACACTGTATGAATCTCAAATGCATCATGGAATTATGGAAGCATGTTTGAATTTGCATGCATACTAATATAACAGGTGAAGATGTTTGGTGTTTATAACTGAAGTTAGTATTAAATGGCAGTGTCTGAAAGTTGGCCAATTACCAAAACCCATATTGCATGTCAGTCATTCAGATGGCTAATTGATTTGTAATTAACAGCACCCAAACACTATATATATATGGGAATATCTTAGCTACACCAAGGGTGTAGCCAACATAGCTACACCAGAATGCTAATTCCATGCATAAAACCCAAATTATGATGTCATCTTAACATCTGAAACTTGTTAACCTTCCTAATCCATCACCTCCAACATCTATTATTTGATATTGTTGCAAGTTTTTATGTGTGTGTTCTTGAGTCTAGTTTCGGTCACGAAAATGGCTACTAACATCTTACATTTGCAACAATAACTAAATTAGTGCAAATGTCAATGATCGATATTAGTTATGAGATATTATGAAGTGAAAATGGATTTATGATGTTAATCGGGCATAAAATTTGATGTTTTATACATCAAATTGGCATATTAGTGTAGCTAAGTTGGCTACACCATGGTGTATATATATATATACATATATATATATATATATATATATA